>LBNU01029771.1:11417-25603 GCA_014162995.1 Artemisia annua
AATGAAGACTTATCTTAGATTAAACATGCAAGTTAGAGGGGTAAAAGTACCCTCTAAGGTCTGTGATACACGAGCTAGGGTTTAACCCTTAAGTTCCCCACCATGTTCCTCCTTTAAAACAATAAAAATCGTTCTATATATATAGATTATACGGGCTGACGGCGTCAGCCCAAGGTGTGACGCCATCACGCCGACGATTAGGGTTTTGTGATGGCCTTCTTGACGTCGTCATGCCGCCTTGTTCCAGATCTGACGGCCTTTCCTGACGCCGTCACCAAAATAGGCTAGAAACTCTCTGGCCCGTCATGAGTAACTTCCAATTCTTCACTTCAGTTGTTCCTGACGTCGTCACGTTGGAGCTTGTAACGCCGTCACCTTCTGTGTACTTTAGGGTCTTTTGAGATTTTGTTGTTTTCCGCACTTTTTCACTCCGAAAACGCCCGAAAATGCTTCTTTTGTGATTTTCTCCTCAAAAGTACCTAAAATGAGAAAAGAAATGACTTTGGGTGAAATCCGATCCAATAATATACGAATTAGGACTCAAACGGACCCCTAAAAACGTAACATTTTTCGTCTCATCAACTCCCCTAACTCGGAGTATCAAGGAAGAAGTCATGGATTTTGAACCTACAAAGAAAGGTTAGTTGCCGCACAAGACAAGTATAGAACATGTTGTGAAGCGCAATGATGCAACACTCATACTCCCCCTTGAATATTACTCCCCTCAATCGGAGTATCAAGGAAGGGAAGCATGAGTTATTATCCTACAAAAGAAAGTTAGTGTCGAAAACACAAGATATACATGTTACCATAACAAGGTATAGTGCAATCACAATACTTCAATGGTCAACAAACAAAGCATATCTCATAGTAGAATGAAATTCATTTCACGTAAAATTTGACTTTTAGAAAGTCAAAGACAAGAAATGATGTAATTAATCATCCTATTTCTAAGAATGAAAGACACAAGAAAAAGAAACAAAAGAAATGATAAAATCCTACATCTTTAAAAAGGAAACCATCACTTTCCTTAATGAGAAACATTTTCCTAAAACAAGGGTAAGGTTGTTTGGGGGAGGAAAACGTGTGTTGGAGGATGTAGCGGGTTTTATTTTGAAGGTTGAAAAGATGACACGGTTTTGGTTTGTTGGTTTAAATGGGAAACATTTTCCAAAAGAAACGGTTTTGTTTCATTTTGGAGACTCTAAAGTTGAGGTGGGTGAGACAAAGATTGTAGACGGTCCAAAATGTGGTTTAGTATAAACCTCATTTCTTCGGATAGCTCGCGAATTTCCATTCGACACCTTTCACTAATGTGAGCGGTTCTTTCGCAATGTCCGCAATCATGGCGGGGAAAGTTTGGTGGAAGAGAGGTTTGATTTGTTGGTGGTGGATGGTTTGAACTTGAAGGAGCAAATGTGGATGGTTGAGAGGTGTTTTTGGTTCCTTTGTTAGATGAGTGTAGTGTTGTTTGTAAAACCATAATATGGTTGATTTGAGAGTCAACCATGCGTTTGAAGGCATGAAGGTGGTTTAAATGAGTGTCAATCTCATCATTAAGGTTTGGAGGTTTTTCCCATATGGATGCTTCTATTTTCTTATAAGAAGAAAATAGAGATTCAAGGTGTTGGGAATGCTCTTGTGGTGGTGGTTGTTGTTGTTGTGGTTTTTGTTGTTGCGGTTGTTGGTTTTGAACAAAATGATGGAAGCTTGGTTCTCTGGAAGGATTACCATGAAGGTCTTTGTAAATCGGGTGAAACACAAAAGATTGTAGGTGTGTATGACCTTGATCTTGTGGAAAAATTGAGGTTCTAGCATATCGGTAAGCCAAACGCTCTACCAATGATGGTTGATGGGGTTCATGTTCTAATTGCTCACTTGGTTGAGTTTCCATTTGAGCAATGGTGTCAAAGAATGACAATGATGGAGGATTAGATGATCTAGATGATAGATCTTCTAACATTTCCAAGTTTGGTGATGGTGGTGTATGAGTTGTTTGGAGGAGTTCCATGAAAGTTAATTTTGGTGATTGAGATGATCTAGGTGGAAGGTTGTCTAAAGTTTCGTTTGGCTTCCTAATTTTTCTAATGGGAGAAAATGGTTCTAATGTGTTTTATGGAGTGTTAGGAAGGTAGTTTCTCACTAAAAGAAAGGATTTAGTGTTTTATGAATTGTGAAATTTTGAAAAGTAGAACTAATTTTCTGCAGTGCACTGGCGGAACCTTCGGGTTACACAGGCGGAACCCTTCTGAGGGTTTCGTGTGTTCCGTTGGGCCAAAATCTGGGTTACCCAGAAATTTACACTGGCGGAACCCTTTTGAGAGTACCGCCAATTCCGCCAGGCCTGTAAAACAAGGCAGTCCACTATTTTGACCCGCAAGACGATTTTCAAATTTTCCGAAAACTCCTAAAAGTGAAAATATAATGTATAGCGGGTTAGGAAATACAAAAAATAGACATCAAAACACTCGTCTTATTGGACTTTTACCGGGGGCTAGCGAATATTTCTATACTTAGTAAGAATAACATAAGCATGAAAATTCAATAAGATCACATATCCTCATTCATCACAAGTAATGAGACATACAAATAGTCAAATAAATGTGATAGTGCATAAAAGCAAATAACATGAGAGCTTAAAAAGAAACACATAGTTTAACGTCTACAACGTTCTAAAAACTAAATAGTATCAAACGCTCCTTAAGCTTCATCACACAAGCTATCCAACTTCTTCTTCATTTTTCCCATGTACCTTGCCATGCACTTCCACATTCCTTTTGTTTGCTTGAATTCTTCGGACTCATTCGTTATTGTGGGAAGTTGTTGAAGGTAGTCTAAAGGTGCTAGCTTTGAATTTGGAAGATTTCCATCTTCACTCATGTCGGATGATGATGATGATGGTGAAGGAGAGCGAGTGCATTTCCCTTTAACTTTGAACACTCTCTTGTCACTTAGAGGGATGAATGTGTGAGCTACAAAATTGTAGTCGAGTTTAATTCCCCTATTGTTTGGAGGAATGGGAGAGATGGCTCTAAAGAGGCGAGTAAGGAGCATTCCATAAGGGAGAGCAGTTGTTCCTACTAATGGTATGTCGGCCATTCTTTTAGCTAGGTAGTAAGCTAAGTTGAAGGGTTGACCGGTGGAAATGCTATAGAGCATGTAGCTAAGACATATGTTGACATGATCTCTATTTCCTATGGAACTTATGACGTTGGCCCTAAGAATTTCTTCCCACTTCTTAAATTGAGGTTTAAGCTCATTAAGCTCCATACCAAATGGGTCCTTATTCACATCATTTCCCGAACGATTCTTCCTAGTGTCGGAGGTCCTAACAAATAGATGCTCTCGAATAACTTCCTTACTAGCAAGAGGGTCATGGTATGGATAGAAACGCTCGATAGAATCAAGGCTTGAAAGTGGCCACTTATCCGTGTAGAGACAAGTACCAATACTAGGGACGCCAAGCATTGTTGCAAAATCTCTCAATTGTATGAAATGTGGTGTTTGATTGGTTGTAAAGGTTAGTGATATCTCACCATCGTCATCTAAAGAGAGGGTTATGGTTGCGTAGAGTTCTAAGATGAACCTAGGACATATTGGCTCATCGATATCAAGGAGACAATCAAAGTTGATTGCGGCGAAGTTTTGTCTAATGGAGGTTCCTTCTAGAAAGGATGGATCAATAGTTCTACCTTCATGAACGTAACGTTTTTCTAAGGCCTTAAATGTTTCTACTTGAACTTTATCAAGTCCTTTGGTCTTATGGTGTTTGGGTAGGTACTTAAGGGTTTCCTTGTGATCGGAGAATTTTGCGGGAGGCATGTTGATTCCTAGAAAAACACAAAATCTTATGTTAACGACTTTTAACAATGTGGATGTTCTAATGTGTTCCTATATGCAAACAATGTGGAGACTTGGTTATCTTGACTCGTTTAGAAGCCCAAATTGTTTTGTTATGCAAATTTTGTTGGAAAAACAAAAGATAACCAAAACGCTCTTAATTGAATGTGTCTTCGATTGAATGTACCCGAAAATACATATTAGTTATGTATCCCCTTTAGCATTCAAGAGACAATATGCAAGTGATGTTTCAATGATTTTTTTTTCATTTGTTTTAACAATGTGGTGAAGAGTTATGTTCTAGTTGGTAAAATTATTTTGACAGACAATGCACTTGGTGTGTTTGGTAATAACAACAAAGGTGAACTCAATAAACAAATGATGCAATTCTTAACTAATGGAAGACATGATTGGTTTGCAACCAAGTTTTTCATGAAGTAAAAGTTTTATGCATAAACCCTAAGATTCTAGTTAATGAAAATGTCATTCATGAATCAAAAATGCAATTATGATTAGAACACTTACAAAGTTGATTGGATTTGAAGAGATTAGAGTGAAAGCCCTAAAATTCGTGTGGTTGTGTGTTTTTGAGAGGGTGATGGCTGTTTGAAAATTGGATGAATAAGTTAAGAGGGTGTTTGGTTTTGAATGTGAATTAAAACTGACTGCTGGTTCGGCGGATATGGCGGAACCAAAAACTTGGTTCCGCCCGTATGGGCCGAGGGTTCCGCAGGTTCAGCAGAAAAACAAAGGAGATATGTTGTGATTGTTGTGATCATACTCTAGTGTTCAAAACTAAGGTTTTAGGTTTCATAAGTCCTAAACTAGGTCTAGGAAAGTTGGAAGATCCTAATCCGAGAGGTTTTGAAGTGATGTCAACCAATGTGGTTATCGTAATGGACGTTATAGGTTGAGATGTTCCTCAATGAACATTTTTACCAATCCTATGGCGATGAATCTCACTATGTCATTCTAAGAGCATAATGGATTTGATTGACGCTGACGTTGATGCTTTTGTTGAAACGAGGGATTCCGTTGTTGACGTGAGTTTGCTTCATCTCAAGGAGTTTGTTAACGTGCTTTTTCGTCCAATTCCGTTTTGAGAGCTTTAAGCTTCTTTTGAGAATCATTTGGTAAGAAAGCATAAAAGTGCAAGTACAACTTGTGCTTTTTCTCTTATCTCAATCACCGTCATAATTCAACTAGGTGTACACTTATGGTTTCTATTCCCGTTCCTTTGGGATACCATAATCCTTGTGTAGTATCTTTTGACGTGTTCAAACACTCTCTTCCAAAGGAGATGTTTTAGATTCTTTTCTAAAACGAGCACATAGATAAGCACCAAACATAATGTTGAATCTAATTGTTATGAAAACAAGTAGTCTTCCGAACATTTCTCTATGTTTAGTTTTATCTACGGATTTACTAATCTCATTCTTGATAAGTCATCAACTACTTAACTATTGAGAACAAGAAAGTAATTAGGAATGTCCTTGAGTGATAATTTCTTGCTTTTGGAGCTTGCTTGTATTATCAAAAAGTCTTTCAATTGTTGACACTCCATTCACTTAATCTATTTTTGAAAGATCTAATTTGTTAAAACTCGTAGTTTTACTCTAATGTCCAAAAGCTTGTTTTTATCAAATATGTTTGATTTTTACCAATGACTCATGATTCAAGACATATGACCTATGTCAATATTGCTTGAGTCAATGTTTGACTCGAGGTAAGAAGACATTGTTTATATTTTGAACTTTTAACCTTAATGTTGTGACACTCGTTAGTATATGACTTCAGAATTTTAAACATCTATGTTTATTCCTTTTAATAATTCATCTTCCTTGTCATTTTACTTAACTTGCTTGTCCTACCATTGTTGGACTTTTGACTAAGTCATCATCTACCGAAGATGATATCTTAGAAGGAGGTGGTCTTTCGTTAAATGTTATATTCAATGACTCCTCGACTCTTTAGGTTTTCTTTCATAAAAACATTGTGAACTTTATTATTTTTTGAAAAATTCCAAGAGGTACAACATCATACGACTAAGTGTCACTTATGGTGTGTAAATTCAAGATGTTGAAAACTCATTTTCTTCCATGCACCCTAATTTATGCTAATGTGATTTATTTCACCTTATGTGTTTTGTGTGAAATTATCATAAAAGAGTGGTTGAAGTAAAACACAATTAAAGACCCAAAGTGTGGTGTTTAGGAATGTTGTTTTGCAAGCATCACAAAAGTGTTAGACATGTTATCACTTAGGAGATTCTTAGTTAGCTCATTTGTGAGCAAGAGTTAAGTGAGACTTACTCAAGAGTTTCTCATGTTTATCTCTTGACGGTTAAAGAACCGAACACACCTTATATCTCCTACTAGTACTAGTGACTAAATTCCTTGTCGCAGAGAATCTAATCTTAGTTAATTCTAATAGTGCGTACACACTCAAGGATACACACTACCAATAACACATATGTTAATACAAATATCGCCTAAAAACGTTATTTATATTTTACGATCTTTGCTAAGTTTTGTTAACGACAAAGTCTAAACTTTAGTTTTTGGTAAAACATAATTCTAGTTTAAAGTCTTGCATAATCATTCTTTTGCTACATTTCACATTTCACATTTTCATATAGAACACAACATTTTCATATTTCTTTAACTAGAAATGTCACATCCCATTTATGGTAAGTTGTCATTTTGCAATTAAGGAAACATTGTGTGTTTGACTAACCAAAAGTGTTTCTTACAAATGTTTGATGGGCCGTAATTAAAGGGTCCTAATCATTAGGGACCTAATGCTTAAATACTGTACAGTGCATGCCACTGTAAAGGTATTTAAGCGATTAGGTCTATGATTAGGTCCTTTATTAGGGTCCCTTTTATCCAAGGCTCACACTTTTAAGGGCATGTAAGTGACCAAACAAAAGTCACATCAAACCTAAGTGCTGCCTGACAATAACAATGATGGGACAAACATAATTCAAGGCATTGTAAGAAACTTACTCCATACCAAACAATGTCAACATCAAACTGTAAAGTGCTACACTAACATAACTTTGTAATGTTTCCAACGCTGATCTCAGACCTAAAAGTATTATGCGCGATATTAGAAATTGGAATGGTTACAACAATGGTTGGAGGATTCATTACCGTCAGAATCAATGGATTTTACTTCTGCTTTATAACCTCATGATTTATAAAAGGGTAAATTAATGATGCTCCACCTCTTACGTAAGAAGGGTCTAAATTAAATGATTTATAACTATGATTACCTAAACATATGGAATCAAACTAAAATTAAAATCATTAAAAACTGAAACTCACCAAAGTATTGAAATTCTAAGTTTGACATTATGATATTTTTTCTTTCTTCGAAACTTTGATGGTTTGATGGATTGGAGACTGCAAATCATAAGGTTAACCATTGATTTGAATTAGGGTATTGAAATCAAACTTTGTTTTATCACAAAATCTTGGCTGAAAATAAAGGGAAATTCGTGTGAACTGATAAAGGAGATTGTTATGATTTGAATTCGTATGAATGAAATTGAATGGGATGCTGAAAATCCTGAATGAAGGTGAAGCAAGGAGGAGCGAGGGAGGAGCGTGTTTTGTGATGCCAGCTAATTAAATTGTTACAGCGTGGCATTCTTTTGACATGTTGGCAGTTTCCACCTAATTTTTTCATGCCTAGTGGCATATGTGACTTGGCAAGTTCCTCTATTATATATGTTGGGAGATACTAAAAAAATCTCATGTGATGCACCAAAGAATCCCATGGGATTCACAATAAATCCCTTGAGATTCATACTGAATCCCATGGGATTCACAATGAATCCTTGTGATTCCATACAGAATCCCATGGGATTCACAATGAATCCTTGTGATTTCATACTGTGTCCCGATATGACTTTTGGCAATTTCTGGATTTGATTTTGGCTATATTTGGATTTGATCTTTGACTATTTCTGGATTCAACTTTGGCTACGTCCTGAATTGATTCTTGGTTATGTCTTAATTCGATTTTGATTACATTCCGATTTGATTTTCGGCTACGTTTGGATTTGATTTGTACTACTTTCGGATTTGATATTGGCTATATTCGGACTTGATTTTGACGACGATTGATTTATTCTGATTGAATTTTAATTGTGTGATTTTGTGATTTCAAACCTTATCCCAGACTTGGACTTGTCATTCAGCCTCGTCTCATTGGTAATCTAGACACAGCCTCCTCTACCCTGAGCCCTGTGCTCAATCGATGATATTCATTTTCTTAACTGATGATGCTCATTCTCTCAATCGAAGACGTTCATTTTCTCGATCGATGATGTTTGTTTTCCCAACTGATGCTATTCAACCAATGCGGTTTTAGCAACGACGTTCAATTGAGGTTGTACTTTCCACCTCCAACCTAAGTATCATACTGACTCGACCGACTCCAACCGATTGCTAGTAGCAATCAACATTCTCTTACAGAGTTGTACTCTGAATCTGCTAAATCTCTCATTCCACAAGGATTCTGTGCTTAACAGAATTCTTAAGATTTTGAGAGGTAACCTAAACCACGTTCCTTGGGACAACCGCCTATTCCTTCTCTCGTCCTCGGGAAATAACAATTATCTTTACTACCCTCTTATAGGATAATAAACTGTTTTGCGAATAACTTACGAACTACCTTTGATTTTCTACAAGACCATTTTGTGGGAATTCTACAAAATGGGCCACTACTACTTCACGAAATCAAAATTTTGATTTTATCACTATTTTATAAAGGAGAATTGTTTTTCCTGTTATCTCGCTAACTATTTTACAAAATTGTTTCACAAAACGATTTTATAAAATATTTTGTTGCCAAATGCGACCTTACTACTATCCTAAAAATCGGAATTTTGATCTAAATACCATTTTATAAATGGTGAACTGCTTTCTTGTTACCCCGTAAGCTATTTTATAAATAGTTTAGCAAGACGACTTTATGAAACATTTTACTGCCTTGCTACGATATTATGAAATCAAACTGAAATCAAAATTTTGACCCTCCTACAATTTTATAAACAATGAGTTGTTCTCCATATTATCCTATAAGCCGTTTCATAAATCATTCTGTCGATTGCTATTTTGCTGTTATATCATAAACTAAGCCTTGGAAGCGAATCCTAACCTCTACCTGAGTATTTGTTGATAATCCTATTTAACCTGTTCACCTCCTGCTAGTCAGCGAAATGAGAAGTATGGACAACCTTGCTGGTCCATACATAAAGACGATCGTCGTGCATTATAAAGTGCCGATTTCTATTCTTTCAGATTGAGACAGTCGTCTCACACCCACATTTTTTTTTCAACCACTTCCTAAGGGCCATGAGAACAGATCTGGAAATGTATACGGTGTATCGTTTCTAGGCTAATGGCTAAAGTGAAGAAACCATTCGAGCATTTGAGGACATATTGCGTAACTACTTGATCGAATTTGGCAATGGTTGGGATAGACACCTCCTGTTGGTCAAATTCTCTCCTCCCTACCACTTCCGTATTTCAATGGCACTGCAATAGACCCTCTATGGTCGTAAGTGTTGATTGTCGATTTGTTGGGCGGAAATGGAGATACCCAACTTCTTGACCATCAACCTGTTCATGAAATTACCGAGGAGATCGTTCGAAGGCAAAACGGAGACGCAAACTACTCGTGAATGATTTGAAACCCTGATAATGTGAACCTCTCGAATCCTCGGATAAAGCCTAGATTAAGCTTGTAGATTCACCATGAAAATGCGTGAAGCGTTTAGTAAACGCGGAAAGCTTAATCCTCATTCTATTAATCCTTTCGAAATTCCTGCTGGAGTTGGACCGATAACTCACCGACTCGAGCTACCATTAGAACTCAGTTGCATTCTAGACCTTTCACATACGAAATCCGAAGGAACGACTTGCCAATGAGGAAGTTGTTATTCTCCTTGGAGAAGTCCATATCTTTGAACGTTCAAACCTTGTTGACCTATTGGAATCTTGAACTTTGGAATCAGATGACTTTCGTAAAGTCGTATTTCTACCGTCAAGTTCATTGAAACTCACGAATAAGTCCTGAATTCACGCAGAAATGTGAAGATGAATCCTCGAGTATATGTGCTAATTCCTTTTCGACCTTAACGGGTAACTTGAATTGAATCGTGAGGACACGATTCCTTTTAAGGAGGTGAGGCTGTAACAACCCGTAAATTTCCAGACTTGTCCTATTCGGAGAAACAATCATTTATTTTGAGTTTGGTTTCACTTTTGAGAAATGAGGCATATTTATAGTTAATTTTATCAGAAATATTATTCTGAGAACTTTGGCATTACTCTCATATTATAAATCTCCTGTCTACTCGCCTAAATATGTCTCGAACATCAATTCGTGTAAGATATAACCAATTTACAGCTTGGGTCCCTGTGGAAATATTTCACAACTACCCCTCATCTTTTGTGAATGCTACAGTTGTAATTGAACCTTTATTCATTTTAAGACAAGTATAAAAAGGGAAGTATAAGCCACTTATTCTCATTTTAGGGTTGAGATACCATCTTTACTTCTCTCCAGCCGTCACCTTCCTCCCATCTTCATCTCCGGTCGTTTCCGGCCACCTGAGCTCCACCGTCGGTCAAATAAACTCACCGCCACCATCCCCACAACCCCCACTCCATTTCCTATCTACTGATACAACTCACGCGCGATAAACCCTCGCCACACACCCTCCTCGTCCGTGTTGCAGCCACGGTATCACCACCATGAACCATCCACCTCACTATCTCTCTTTCTCTCTCAATGGCTCCACACCTGCTGTTTGACTCACCACCATAAACTGCCACCATCACTGTTTGATGAAGAAGACCAAGAAGGCTCGTGTGTAGATCGGTTTAGAGTGACATGGGTCACGTATGGAGTTTTGAATCTTGGGTTTTGTCTAGGGTTATTTGTGAAGCTATCACCAGGCCGCCATCACCACAACGTCGCCACCACCTCTGGCCTTCTTTCTCTCTCGTCCGTGTGGTATGGTAAAACTACTTGTCATTACGTTTATTTTTTTTTCGACTATCATAAGTTGTTAACGTTTTCGTGGATCCAAATGGATTTAAAAACAGAACTAAATCGATATTATTGGTTTGTGTTTGAGTAACAAAATAAAAACGTGGTTGATAATGGTTTCGTGTAGTAAATGAACAAAACCTGTTTGGTTGTGATTCATGGTAACTTGGTATACGGGTCGGGTCAGAAACTCGTTTGACCTCAGTTTTGGTTGTGTTATTTATTTAGCTGTGGCTTGATTTGGATTCTTGTGTCGAATTGTTGATTGTTGATTCAAGCTCATAAGCTCGGCCCCTTATTTTGTTGAGCTCATGTGGCGAATCGATTTGTTGAGCTAAAACCCTTAGGGCCTCATTTAGACATGTATTGAGTCAACTAAATTGGTTAGGTTAAAATGAGTTAACTTGATTGTGTTGTTTACTCTTAGCCGATTAAGGTGAATTTGATTTAAGAATAATGGTGCTAGTAAGCCCAAAACAATGAGGGTGTGTCAAGTTAAAAGATTTATTTAATAAGTATTAAACGTATAATAAAGTGGTGAATTGTTTAACATTGGTATTCCGTGGTACGTTTTGGATATAATTTGGGACTTAATACTTAACTGATGGATAATACTTGGACGTATATCGGACAGGAATTATTAGACAATGGACATTTTTGGACTTATTGGACTTAAGGCGAATACAATATATTAGACTCGTCACGAATTTAATATATTTAATTCGTAACGGGTACACAATAAGGGAACAATGCTTATTGGACAATAATTTACTAGATATATATATCCAAAGAATCAAGTTGTTTGCTATAAAACGTAACTTGGGTAAAACTGGTTTGAAATAAAAGTCTTTCGACTTTGAAATACTTTATGAACAAGCAGGTTACGACAAAATTTTGTAAAACGTCTTTACTTAGACTTATTTTCAAAAACCCTCTAGAAACTCGTCTAATGATGAAGTATATGCCCTTAAACTATAAAACTTTATTCATTGAATTATAACTTCAAACTTATCGTTATTTATTAGACATTTATGTTTTATACAAGGTACTTAGGTTTATGGGTAAAACTCCGAAACTTACTTATTTTATATTACATGGTAAATTGTCACTATGATCTATGTTTTCTTTGGTTAGCTTGAGTATTGTTAACATTTTCATGACTATGTCGATGTTTATTCCTCTTTGGAGTGAGTTGTTTGTCGATATCCTTTCCACTTTGGCATGAGTAACATTTGGAGTCCGTACTTTCTTACCACCACACGAAACATAAAGTTTTCTTACGAAACGTTGACACTAAACTTTTCATAAGTTCTAAATAATCCACGAAAACAATGACACATTGTCTTTTATAGACTTTATTATTTTGCGAGCTATATTTTGAGATAATCGTATACGTATTAGGGTGTACCACCGTGCTCGTACTGCTTAGTGCCATCGTGCCTATCTTCTGGATACCGTTGTGATTAGCTTTTGATGCCAGTCGTGTTAGTCGTGATCTTTGCATTGCTGTGGCTAAGGTGAGTTCATACCCCCTACTTTTTAAACAGTTTTCATAACTATTTTGGGGGAGGATAATGCTCGTTTTTAACTAAACTCAATGCTTGTTTATACATAAACTCATTACTTGTTCTTACTTGAAAACATGAATTATCTACTTATTGCATACTGGATTTCCTTATTATAGACACAAGTGTTTAAATCATATATGTGAGTTTATAGCCCCACTCTTTTACTTTACTTTGCTTGGCAAAACTTGGGGTGAGAAACATGCAAAACACTTTTTTCGGGCCACACTGAAACTTATGCTTATTCAAACTATTACGCGGATTAGCCTAAGCCCTTGAATCCCACTATGCCCAAACTCATGAACCGTCAATTCCTGCTGGGAAGCGCGAATGTTATAAATAGATCTATTGGTGGTGACTCCCCCGTTTGGTTTGACCGGATAGGCAAACACGAATGTATAACATGTCGAATTACAAGTGTATCGGGATAAACACTTGCCAGGCCTTTATATTTAACATGCTTCTAGAGCATGCACACTGTCGTAGCTTCGGTTGCATGAACTTAGTGCTAGCGTAATAGACTTTTACTTTAGTGTGACATTATATACGTTGTAATGATCACATACCTTACCTATGGTCCAACTTTATGCATAATACTTATGGTCTACATTCATGACACTTTTCATGACACTGTGACTAAAGCAGTGGTCACTATACTGAACTTGACTTGTACGTGAACAATTATACACACTCGAAAACCTTGTGATACTCATTAATAATTTACTTAAAGGTAAACTTTATTTTCACGACATTGTGAGCGACACAATGGTTACAAAACTTTCTATTGAACTCGCATTACTCTATATTGTTATTTATATAAACCTATGAACTCACCAACCTCGTGTTGACACTTTAGCATGTATTTTCAGGTATAAAGCGATAGCTCACTGTGGAGGCTTTGGCAGGGCATGGCATGATCATAGATGACTCTGATATATTTGGGACCGCTTTATTTCTTTTATGGGCTTATATTTCCACACTATTTTTGGAACGCTGTAAACAAAATACTTTTGAATATAAAGATCTTTTTTAAACGGTTGAGGTAAAACCGTTCTTTGTACTTTGTGTTGTGATACCAATTTAGTAGCACCCAAACATGTATGCTTTTGCTGGACCCAAATTTTGGGGGTGTTACAGATTCATACTGAATCCTTTGTGATTTATCGTCTTTTTACGAATCCCGTGGGATTTCTTTACGAATCCCGTGGGATTTTTCTGGACGGAAATTTTGAAAAAAAAATCGTCTTTTTACGAATCCCATGGGATTTTTCTGGACGGAAATTTTGAAAAAAAAAATCATCTTTTTACGAATCCTGTGGGATTTCTTTACGAATCCCGTGGGATTTTCTGGACGGAAATTTTGAAAAAAAAAATTCGTCTTTTTACGAATCCCATGGGATTTTTAAGAATCCCGTGGGATTTTTCTGGACGGAAATTTTGAAAAAAAAAATCGTCTTTTTACGAATCCCATGGGATTTTTCTGGACGGAATTTTGAAAAAAAAATTCGTCGAATGTATATAACAATGCATATCTATAGAAAGATAATTTTTTTCTCGTACCGATAGTGTATTTTTTGTAGTTTGAAGATTTACCGTTTGTAAGATATGTTGTTTTTTAAAAAAAGGTGAAAAGTGGGTTTTTATATTAAATGAGCTAAAATGTCAATTTTGCCCTCTCTTTGTTATTTTTTGATTTGATCTTAGCCATTAGAT
>LBNU01029772.1:0-26113 GCA_014162995.1 Artemisia annua
TTTCACAACTTCCAACCATTCCTAATGAGTCCGAGGAGTTCAAGCAAACGAAGGGGATGTTCAAGAACATCAGGAGGTTCCTTGGCAAGCTTAACAAGAAGATGGACCGTCAATGAGTGCGGGTGTGTAGGTGTGTAGGAGTAAGGGAGTGTTTGGCACAAGGTGTCATTTGAACAATTTGGTCGGTTGAACAATGTTTGTTATGGATTTATGTGTTGGTAGGTTGTTTGAGACAATTTGGAACATGTATTAACTAACTTTGATGCAGGACGACAACTTTTGGCATGTTGTCAAATTTTCAAGTTTATGAAAATTTCACTAAGTATAGTGGAATTCGCTAGCCCCCGGTCAAAGTCATACCATATGCGCATTTACATGTCCAATTTTTGCATTTCCTAACTAGATATGAATTATATTTTTAGTTTTAGGAGTTTTCGGAAAATTTGAAAATCGCCTTGCGGGTCAAAAACGTGGACTGTTGACTTTTTAGGGAGTGGCGGAACTGGCGGCACCTTCTCCAGGGTTCCGCCAGTGCAATTTCTGGGCAACCCAGAATTCACCCAACGCATACGGCGGCACCCTCAAAAGGGTTCCGCCCATGTATCCTGAGGGTTCTGCCAATTCACCTGCATTTTCTAAATTCGTTTTCGAAATTTTAGAAATCCATACTTCCCCAAAACAACCTTGTTTGTTAGAAACTCATTCCTTGTTAGTTTATAACATCATTAGGAGTCTTCTAAGAGCCTAAAACCACTAGGGCTCACTTTCCCGCCAAAAACAAAATTCAAACAATAATTGATGGTGGTCTATGG
The DNA here is from genome assembly GCA_014162995.1 of Artemisia annua. NCBI lineage: Eukaryota > Viridiplantae > Streptophyta > Magnoliopsida > Asterales > Asteraceae > Artemisia > Artemisia annua. The sequence continues at coordinate 813 of LBNU01029772.1, forward strand.
AGTGTAAACCCTAGAAACCCTAGAGATTAGGAGATGTGATGAAAACTGAAAAGAGAAAAGAGAGTTTGTTCGCTTGAGTTAAAAGCTATGCTAGATTGCTAGTACGTGTGGGGGTATTTATGGGATAACAAGAAGTTAAAAGCCCATTTGTGGTTTGACTCATTTCTATACAACCTACAAGTACAAAAAGAAAATCTATTAATAAGCCGAGCTCTAGCCTTGTGAATAACTATCAAGCCGAGTTTGAGTTTTATCCTTAAAGTTCGAAACGAGAGCTTGAGCCTAAGTTTCACTAAATATAAACGAGTCAAGTTCGAGTTTTGCTTAGCTCGGGCTCGGGTCAACTTATTTATAGCTCTACAAATACGTATACTTTTCATAAGCTTGTGTAAATGAGTTGAGCTGATTTTATTAGGGAGTCAGGTCAGTTGGCGCTTATCTATATCTATACTATATATAAAGCATGAATGACTCTCTCTCCAAAATTTTAATACTTACAAGAAATTAAGCCTGGTTTACAACACTTTAATGCACCTAATTTTCAGAATTACAACAAAGTAAGCATATTGTACAACAAAATAAAGCGTAGTGTCATTTTAAGACCAAAATTCTATCAAACAACATTAATGCTATTAAAAATACTCCTTCACCAAAAATTACAACCATTTAAGCACAATGTACGATAGCTGCAACCAATTTTCAGATTTACAACAAAATAAGCATAGTGTACAACAAAATAAGCATAATGTAATTTTCAGACTTATAATATTAATGCTATTAAAGTGGTCAATGTTATTAATAACTATAGTGACTACTACTTACAAGAAAAGAAACATAAAGTACAACACTTTAATGCACATAATTTTCAAACGTACAAAACAAGAAGCATGGTGTACAATAAAACACCACATTAATGTTATTTAATGTATTCAATTATTTAACTAGTCAATAAATACAATTAATACAGTTATTAAAACACCACTTACATAAGAAATACAAATTATCAAGTATATTGTACAACCAAATTAAATACAATTCCTGCATTAAATTTCACTACTACAAATAATAAAGCACATTATACAAATATTCAAGCCCGAACGGGCAACACACCAAATGGGCTTGAGCTCGAACGGGCGCGGACCAAAGGGGCTTGAGCCCGAACAGGCACGGGCCAACGGGTTCGAGCCCGAACGGGCATGGGCTATACAAAATTCTTGATATCTGTAAATTTATTGTCAAAAAGAACAAAATAAACTAAAATACATTATTCATCGAAAATTTTTATTTCAGGGTACCCGCCGCTGCAACGCGCGGGTACCCTGCTAGTAGCTATTATAGGTGCTACCACATACCATATACCATTTTTATAACAAAAATACTGAAAAACACTCTTATCAACTATAACATGTTATAGGCACCAGTGAGTCCTTTTTTATTTTTATTTTTTTCCTTTAATACTTAAAACATTTTATTTTATACATTTAGACCAAAATTTATACATTTTAAAGAGTAAAAATATAAGAAAAACAACTGTGTAAAAAAATAACAGGGACTAACTGTGTAAAAATAATAATTAAAGGAACTAACAATGTAAAAAATATAACAGCAAGGGTTGAAATGAAAATGATAAAAATACTGATGAGGCGAAAAGTGTACCGCTTTTCGGGGGTCATTTAAGCCCTAAATCGTATTTATTTGATCAAATATCGCCCTAAATCGTTCCTTTTGTCATTTTAGGTACTTTGGAGAGAAATTCTGGAAAAGGAAGCATTTTGGACGTTTTCGGAGCATAAAAGTGAAGAATTCGACAAAGTATCAAAATCTGCTGGAACAGTACTCCAGACGGCGTCAAGACCATGCTTGACGGCGTCAGGCCTTGACGGGCCAGAACACAATTTGGGAGTTTAAAGGGGGGACGACGTCAAGAAGGCTATCAAGAAACCCTAACCACGGCGAGGTGACGGCGTCAAGATCACAACGTGACGCCGTCAGATCTGTTTTTCTATATATATTCGCATAATTTTTAGTCATTCGTGTGGAACTTTTTAGAGAGAAACCCTAGACGATTTTTGCAGCCGTTTTAAGGGTTTTATACCCTTGGATCTCTCATGTTACATTGAAGATAAGTAATCAATTAATCATTCAATATGTCTATGTGTTGTTTGATTCTATCTTGTTCTTGTCTTTCGTTTAACATGCTAGGCTAAGTTTTCTTTGTGTTTGCTTAGATCTAATGAAACCTAACTATTAATTATTAATTGAATGGTGTGTTATTAATTGTATTGGATGGGTGATTATCGATGTTAGGCTTAAGAAAACTGGCAGACTTCCGGTTGGTAACATGCTTGAACGTATTAAGAAACATGAACCAAGGTGTACTAAGGTTATTTTGATTGTATTTAATGCATGAGTGAATTCTAGTGATCCCATGTTAGGAGCTTCCTAGCCGGCTCGACATAGTAGTGAAGTAGGATCTCATAGAGTTAGGGGAAGTCCGTACACACCCCTACGAATGGTATTAAGGAATACAATCCGTTATCCACGCAATTAATACACACTAATCAATCAGTAAAAGATAGTTAGGGAGTAAGGAAATCTAAGTAAACACACTTCTCTCCATTATAGTTTTCACAACCATTTACTTTTTCGTTATTTTATTTTATTTGCATTAGTAGTAATTGGGTTAGTTGACTAGCAACTAATTCCGCCCACTCTTCCAAAACCCGAGATTTTTACTTGTTTTCCTAAAAACATAAAAATACAAAAAGAATCTTCCCTCACCCTTAGACCTATTAGAGTAGTTTTTCAATCCTAACGATACTATTCCCGTAGAGAACGATCAATCCCCCGGTACTTGCCACTACACTATACTACATCGGTCAGGTACACTGCCTGGTGGGGATTGCAAGCTTCTCAAGATCCCTTGAGAGGTAAAACCCTAGTGCGTGGTCGCAATCCTGCGCATCAAAGTTTTTGGCGCCGTTGCCGGGGAATAGTTATTGTTTAGGTTGAATTTTTATTTTATTAGGTCTACTCACTAGATCCTTTCTAGTGAGATTTTTATTTTATTTTTCTAGGTTTTCTTTAGTCTATCTTTTTCTTTGTGCAGTTGTTCGTAAAAAGTGCGCCACTATGGATAGGAATTACCGACTTTTGAGAATTAGGGAGAATGTTTCGCGACGTAGTAAAATGGAAAGAGAGATTAAGGCGTTTAATGAGCTCATTGAATCAATTGATAAAGAAAGGAGACTCGCCCACCTTAGCAAAGATAAGGAAAATAAGCCTAATGATGAACTAATGGTAGTTCAAAACCCCCCACCAACACTTGGGGAATTAAACTACCATAAATTTCTCTTAAAGCACCCATGCCCCTGAGATATAGGAAGAAACCATGGATTAGGAAGCACGACTATTTGAATATTAAAATCCCTTGCATGGTAGGTCATATGTTTAGTGAGCACACATACATCGATCCGAAGGCACCCATGAATGTAATGTCTAGGCTCTACTATAATTGGCTTATGAGTAAATGGTTAGACCCTAGGAAAGACCCCAATGACCCATCTAAATTGTGTAACTTTCTAGGGAGGATAAAGGGGGTTCATGTCTTCTTAGGAAACTTTCCTTATCGTTGTAATTTCATAATCCTAGAAGATGTTAGGGGCATCATCGACCATGAGTTAGGAGAAATCGTATTAGGAAAACCGTTTGTCGATGAGTCTGGAATGAATTACGATCACGATAAGGGAACAGTTCAGTTTGCAAGGGGAATTGAGAGGGTCACTTATGTCATGCCTCACATGCGGGAGGAGTTCAAGGGTGTAAGAGATTTGCCGGTTGAGGTTCTCCGACCCCATGAAATCAAGGACGATGAGATTGATGTTGAGGTCTATTATGATAGGAGGATGACCTACTTCTCAAGATGCTTGGCTTTAGGCCCGGAATATCAGTGGGATGAAGGAGTGGTTAGAGACTTCAAAACCGCATTTCTAATGCGGGGTAGGGAAACACAATAGAGCCCGTGACTTTGAGTCTAGCTACAAGACTCGTTAATAAAGAAAAGCACTTCTTGGGAGGCAACCCAAGCTTTATTTGCTTTATTTGTTTGTTTGATTTTATTTGCTTCCGTATGTATGTTTAATTTTTATCGTTATTGATTCGTGCTTCAAACTAAATTGTGAAAATGCTTTATTTTGTTTTTAACTTCGTCTTAACTACATATAAAGGTATTTTGCAAAAGATAAGTGTAAGGGAAATCTAAATCGGTTTATAAGAACAAATGAACATGAATCATAACAATATTAAATTGACATACATATTAGTACTTGTTTGAGTCAAATGCTTGTATCGAGTCATAATGATATTTCGCAAGATTTCCAGGAAGTAAGGATTGAGTTTTTCCAGAAATTTTCCGGAAACTTACCATGAGAAATCTGTCAGATCACTTCTGACGGCGTCAAGCTCCAGGCTGACGCCGTCAAGTTCAGTTTTCTGAAATTTTTTTGAAAGTTTTGTTTTTCTTCCAGAATCATAAAGTGCTTTATAAGATCGCTAACTTATAAACTCCAGGAATACGCAAAATGTTAATACAAATATCGCTTAAAAACGTTATTTATATTTTACGATCTTCGCTAAGTTTTGTTAATAACAAAGTGTAAACTTTAGTTTTAAGTAAAACATGATTTTAGTTTAAAGTCTTGCATAACTAGATTTTTGCTACATTTACATTTTATATAAAACACAACATTTTCATATTTCTTAAATTAGAAATGTCACATCACCATTTATGGCAAGTTTTGTCATATCACATTTATGGAAAGATTGTGTGGTTGACTAAACAATGTTCTTACACAAGGTTTGTGTGTTTGACTCTCCATAGGGTTCTTACACAAGTTTTGTGTTTGACCAAGTATTTATGTGATGTGACTTTGGATGGTTTGGCAAGTTATGGCAAAACATAACTGCAGACCTGGCGGAACCCTCGTGGTACACGGGCGGAACCCTTGTGAGGGTTCCGCCATATCCGCCAGGCTTGAAGTTTGTTTTGCTATAAATACCAAGCCATTTGCTAGCATTTTTCTTTATCACTTCTCATCATATTTTGCACATACATTCATCTAACCCTTAACCTCTCATTGTTGTGAATACTCTTTTTGTAGCAAAGAAGTTCACAAGTACATATAAAGTTACAAGTATTCAACTCAACGTTGCAAGACTTGTTAGCTTAGCATTGTGTAGATTTTTGTAGTTTACACTTCATTTGATTGTGTGTTATAAGTTGTGATCGGTTGGTATTTTAGGCCTTAAAATACATAGTGTTACGGGAGTGGTTGTACCCTTGGTAAAGAACTCGACATCTAGCTTAGTGCCAGTAAAATTGTAAGCGACGTGTAAGGTTTTCAACGCCGGATAAAGGAGCTTGTTGACTAGTGAAAGAAACTCTCGAGTTGGATACTCGGGGCGTGGACGTAGGGCAAGGAAAAGAGAGTTCCTTGTAGCCGAACCACGATAAACAATCGTGTCATGGTTTGATCGTTTCTTTCTTTATACTTGCATATTGTATATTGTCTTTGTGTTCATATCTTTGATTAAACGGAAAGTTTCAAAAGATAATTAAATTAAAAACGGGTAACTATTCAACCCCCCTTCTAGTTTTCCAAACAATTTTATAAACATTATGATGTATCGACTGAAGTTTGGTTTGGTTTGGTTTTTTTATTGCTTTGAAGGTACCTAAATCGGATACAAAAGATGAGATAAAACGTTAAGCCGTTACAAGCGCCTTTACCACTCGATCGTTGGCTCACTTTACAGCCCGGGTAAGCCCCTGAGTATTCTGTTTATTTATACTTACTTAAGGTAGCAATTTTGACCTTTTAAGTTATAAAATGAGCCTGTTTATTGCTTATATCTATATTAAGGAGTGACGATGTCAAAAAAGTTACACAATTAGCTACAAGAGGCTTTGTTACTTTTAACGATATTGAGGTTCCTTCTGCTGCAATCAAGGCCATGATCATCAGGTACTAAATACATGGTATTTATTCTTATTTCTTTATTACTTGCTTTATCATACAAACTACACACTCATAAGAATTGCAATGTATCTTTGGAAAAGGAAAAACTTTATGAGTCTATTGTACCCACATCAGAAACATAGCTTTGGGAGGATTGTTAGCTAGAGATATTAGCTTTACCTCAGGTCATGTTTCTTAGCGTTTTATTGTTTGTTTTCCTTCACGTCACAGGTTGTTGAATTCTCTTTAAATGATAGTCTTGGTGTATATATGATCATGTGGATGTTAATGGTGATTATATGCTCAATGATGATGGTATGGATAATGAGGGTCATAACTAATGGTGTGGTAATAGGCTTGATAACAACAAATGTTATTTTGTTTATGTTGTGAAGGATTGATGACCGTAATAAGCTTAAGCATTGTAGTAAATTGTTTGATACACCTTTCAACAGGGATTCTCTAGAATGACCGACCTGTTAAACATAAGTTCCGTTTAACATCAAGTTTAAAAGGCATAGAGGTTGCAAAATAACCGATCTTTATACACTTTTTAATCAGTTGTGAACATCAGAAAATATACACATACTAAAGTACACGTGTAACATGTTTTTGCATTCATTCTGAGCTGGACGAATCTGATTTTTCAGTTTAAAAATAGTGTGAAGCAGGAGATACTCTTGGCATTGTCGGGTTTCCAGGTCTGCATTTTCAGTTACCATTTTTGCATTCTTTTCATTTTATAAAATGGATTCAGGTAATGAAGCTTAACAACTGACCCTTTATTTCCCAAATAATCCATTATTCCCAAATAAACATCTTTCTCTGAATTTATCCTAATTGGAATGTATTTGCTTTGTTTGCAGATAATCATAGGGAGACAGTGAAACGAGTTCCTTGATTTATAAGCTTAGTATATATTCCTAGATGCGAATCTTCCGAAATTGACCTATTTCCACCTGAAACTTTCATGTAAATGTTTAGGTAGAACAAAAAATGATGCCCTCATTCTCTGTGTTCTTGCACTACAGCCTCTATAAAGTGGCCCCCAAAAGTCTTGGGAATTGCTAGAAATGGACCCCGAGCAGGAAGGATACTGAAATTCTCAGTGAACGTATTACATTTAATCGATAACGGCAGATGGATTATCAAGTTAGGGGAGATGTAATTCATCTTATTGTGTTGCTACAGTGATGTTTTGAGCAGTCTTTGTGTGGGCCACATTAATAATATATCTTAAATGGGGGCAGAAACGATGCCGTATGTGGGGTTAAGGCATGAATACATCAGGTAATCCCCCAAATTTAGCCTTCATATATACATCATTTTCATCTTCATTGCTATCAATATATATCAATTTGGGTATAGAATTTGATTGGTTTTTGGAGATGATAGTTTCAGGAGAAAGATGACCTTGAGGCTAAGTATAAGGAAGTCAATGAAAAGTCAGAGCAGGTAGCATCACATTTGGAACTCCTCTATGTTTTTGAGTTGATACATGACAAGGGTAGCTTTATAAATTACCAACCGGGGCTGATTTTCTTGGGCCTCTACTTCCTGCCATGGCTGACATATTGTATGATCTTGATCCAACGGGGGATGTTGATCTTTCACTCCTGAAGTATGCATGTAAAGTATTACATAAAGCATAACGCGAGTCTATCCATTCATAAGAAAGTGGGATGAAATTGCAATCTTTAAGTGTCTCCTTTTTCTGTAATTCTAAAATCTGTTTGATTGCGCCCTCTTAAAAGTAACCAGGCTACTACAACACTACAGGAATATGTGGATATATACTTCAAAATTTGATCGTTATCAGCTTATCTCTAAAAAACTCAACGTTTTTTAGACTGTCCTTAATGAGTGTGAACTTCAGCAAGGTCAACCATAAACCATGTTTTATGCCCAAAATTTCGGATTCATGGGCAAACACGAAGAATCTTGGAGGCGGACGCGCGTGACTTATACCAAATATTACATGTTGAGCTGTTTCAAATTTTTCACCAAATTTGTTTCAAATTATAATTTGGATTATGTTCTAAGGTTAAATCTGTTTTAATCAGACTGAGGCCATGACCGAGTCATGAAGTGTCTTGCAGCAGCCATCGATGGAAGAACGTATGAGATATATATGGTAACATTACATATAATACACAATGTTTTTCTCATTAATGATGCTATAATGTTTTAGATTGATACATCACTTCCTGATCAGGTTTGCAGAGCCGAACTGCTTCCACAATGACACCCCATCACACAAATCAGAAGCTTCAATTTCTGTAAGGTAATTCCTGTACGTAACTTTCTCAGGTCCTTTTAACTTTGATCTTCTTATACGTAGCTTTACAGCTACAAAGGAATTCTCAAAAGAAGCCTAACATCTGATAAAAGTGCAAAAAAAGTAGAAACATCACAATATCATCTTCGAAGAAGACATGAGGGTGATGGTTGAGAAGGTAATTTGATTTTATAAATTTCCACATATTTTAAGCTCTAAAATCTTATGATGTTCTATTCTTGATAATGCGAAGGTCGGATGATTTGTTAACTTTCTGTTGTGATATTACTCATCTTGTGGGTAGGAACTGTTTGCATTATTTATCTTACCATCTACAAACAACACATGTTTTGTTCCCCTTACTTGGCGTTTGTGGCTGATATATGTTCGTTTTGTGGTGTTGTGTTGTAGGCTAAACAAGATACAAACCAGGTGTTCGCTCAAATAAATTTGATGCTGGAAATTAACAAAATGAGAATGCCGTTAAGAAGGAACCTGCTTTCTTTTTGCACGACGTTGGCTGCTTTAGACATAGGCATTCACGGTGGATATTCAGTTTTGAAACGACGTGCTGACGAACAACTTCCTGCATTGGCTGGTTGGTTGCTTAAGATTAAAATTGCTCGGCTTATTTCATTTGTTTTTTCTTACTTATGCGCATATTTTCATGTGGTTATAACAGGACAAGTCAGAGAAACCCCCAACACACGACCTTTAAGCCAAGGATTTGCATGGGAACAGATGGTCGTACGATATGTCGTATATGCCATTTATAAGGTATTCTCTTTTTTACCGTTAGGATTGATGCTACGTCAACTAAGATGATTTGAATCGTGGCAAAGACATTATTTGTTTTGTTTGGTCTTACAGGCTCAAGAACCACATAAAATGACCCACATGATTAATTTCTTATTATGAATAGGTTTTGCAATTTTAGCCACTTTAAGAATAAATCATATTTGCAATATGAACAATATCAACAGGCTGTTTAAAATTGTGCGTAATAATGATGTAATAGCTTGATTAGGAGTTGCTTGGGTAGCTTATTTGAGAAGCTGATTAACCTTTAGTCGTTGATTGTTTGTGACTATCAGTTTTGGACATAGGAAAGTAATAGGAGTCAACAAGATTGTGTACCCGTATGGTGACCCATCAGTTGTGAGAACAATGACCTATCTTCTGAATATACGTGTATGGATACAGAATCACACACACGCACCACCTTCAGTTCAGAATAGAGTTCCAGCGACTATCAGCCGTGCTATCCTATTTGACTCAGTTGACCTTTTCACTTTTTAGCTAACTTTTTCTTTGAGTTTACTCATATGACATTCTTGATGCTAGGATACGGTTAATAGTTTTTCTGATTTGTACTTGCTTTTATTCGGAATAGACTTCGAGAATGTTTGATATTGATGTTTCAGATATCAACTTTTAAAAATGCGCTATTCGTACCAAACATGTCTTTTGTCACAAAAGTTAGATATAGGTCATCCTTGTCATCAACTGATTCTGCAGTTGATCTTTCATGGCAGCTCACTTCAAAGAATATGGGAGACAATTATACTTGGGAAAAGAGGTATCATTTACACTTTACTCACAATGATCTTGATGATTTTTGGCCATAAGTGTGATTTTTGTAACTTAGCTATATGATACGGATTACAGGGAATACCAATAATGGTGGTCATTTAGTATCTATTTAGAGCAAAGATCATAATGAAACAAGTATTAAGAGCTATGGAAGGTTGAAATGGAGAAATCTTGCTTTAGTAGCCGCAACTAACTCATTGCAAGAGGCTATTGTAATTGAAGTTGTTTTAGGAAGTTTGAGGTAACCATATAAATTATTACCAGGCCTATGAATGCCTTTGATTTTTATTTTATCTTTTCAATGCCTAAATAAAAATTTCTTATCAGATTGCTAATAAAATGACTTAATTCATGCATTTTTTACTCATGCCCTTTAGTTTCCTGTTGTAACTTGTGATTTTCGAATAAAAGCTTACAACTATTGTCACAACTTATCTAAACCCTTGGTTACCTGATTGTCACAACTACAAAAAACATAAGTACATCCACAACCCGTTTTATTACTTGAGAGATGTTTGAGATTAGTTATTTTGAAGTGCTTATTTGGCTTTCAAAGATGATTGTTACCTACTTATTTTTAAGTGCTTGCATATTCAAATAAAATAAATTAGTAGTTTTCAATACAGTGTTTGGGTATATTGAAATGAATATAGGGAGGTCATTTAACTTATTAGTTTTTTTAGTAAATTCACCTGACTACCGAGCGAAGTGTTTAGTATATCCAACATACACGAGTCTTTAGTCAAATGAGTGAACTCTATTTGCTGCTGACCAATTTCAAACTCTCTTTTATTATATTTTTATTAATAAATATTTTGGAACTCGACGTGACACCCAAACCTTGGTAAATGGGCCTACGTGACCCATTGAGCCACGGCCCACTTCCTTTGTCAACATAACACAACCAAACGGACCATATTGTTTTCTTTTTCTTTTTCCTCTTCGTGGCCCAGTCCACACACACAAGCCCCACTCATCCAAAACCCAAGTAAGCCCATAACCCCTTATATTATTTTCGTGTAACCCTCCCAACACCCGTTTGCTTTGGTCTCGATGCTCACTAATTTCCTTAACAACCCCCATATATTTTTACACATCCTAAATCACCTCGCTACTAAGAATTACGAGGGCCAAACCATTTTCAAAATCGAGTACGTTTACTCCCTCAAAACCGAGCAAAGCTTAGCTCCAAAAACCTTTTCACAAATTTGCATCAAACATTATATTTCGAATAAACCTGACTCGTTTAACTCCCAAACTTCCTAAAACCTCACAAGCTCCTCCCTTAACATGTTTAACACATGTTTAATGTGTCTTTGACCATCAAAAACTCCCAAACGAGATCACAACAAACCATAATGATGGTTCTTTGTTCTCTTCTTCTCGGCAAAACATCAACAAGGACGAACCTTGCAACTACTACCCTATTCACTTGTTTTGACTCCATGGTATTCATGAACTAGCATTTGACCACGTTTTAAGGAGTTGACATTCCTTAAATACGAACAAAAGATCAAACGCAAACCATGGAAGATTTTGTTGTTTTATTTTGATCGGTTTGTGCACAAGGATGCTTCAACTTACTTACCCTACTATTCTCCTCCTATTCATCATCCTAATATCATCATTATCCTCAAAACACGTTTTCTATTCACTATATAATCCCATGCATGCAACGAGTCCATGCACACCTCAAAAACAATCACCACACAAAATATTTTCTAAGTCTTTCTAAGGCCTTGAGGCCGAGTAACTTGGTCAAGTTTTGGTGGTATTCGAACCAAGCAAAGGGTTAGCAAAAACTTGCTTCCATAACTTTGGTGTGCCAAGCAACGACTTACACTCTCATTCGAGCTCAGTTCTCCCACTACGTCTCGTTCTACCCTACATTTTGTGGTGAGGTGAGTTCCTTTCACGCTTTTTCATGAAATAACTAACATTTCTACTTCGTTTGCATACCATTTACTTTGCTACGTTATTTCGTTAAACATAAACACGGCACCTACGTTTTGTTTGTTATACTACATGCTTACTAGGTGGTTAACAAGATTACATAAGTATTCGACATATATATTAACATATAAACACTTTATTTGACACGTTTACATGTTCCCTTGACCCATTCGAAAACCTACCCAACACTTCGAATTATTTTGAGTCCAAACTATTTTCAGAAAATGACCTATGTCACTCCAAATCGACCTCGTCATTTCCAAACGCAACACATAACATAACATTTTTAAGGTCTCGTCCCATTCTTCATACACCAAAGAAACGAGTTGCGTAAATTGCTAAACATAATTAGCCCATTTAATCACGTTCCCAGCCCCAAAGCATATCGAGTAAAACCATTTTCTTAAAACCTTAAATCTTATACATGGGCCTTATAAGCCCATAAGCTGTTTTATAAGCTTATTGTGTAAGCTGGTCCAACAAGCTTTGGTCCAATGTTTTTATAACACTAAAATGGGCCTAATCTCAAGCCCAATACTTTCCTAAACCCAACGGACCTAAAAATGTTATTGGGCCTTGTTTCAACACTCGTTAAGGCCCATAAACACAAAAACAAGCTCTCTTTTAAAAATAAGCTGTTTTATAAGCTAAATAAATCCTTTTTAAACTTATTTGGAAAATAAAAATGTTAAGTTTTCAACTTGGTGAAAATTGGACTTGTTTTGCAAATATTTTGAGCCGAGGGACTAAAACCGTCAAAATGAGAAACTAATGGTAATAACTGTCATTTTGATATTTTGTGATGAAAACTGTAAACCTAGAAACTTTTGGGTATAAAATGTAAATATATAATACTTTTGGACTAATATATATATAAATATATATTTTGGACTAACGGTGTAAAGTTATACCGTTAGAGGGTTAAAAGCGTAAATTTGGAAAACTAAAAGGATTTTTCAGAAAATATAAATTTTATAAATTTATATTAATATTTTATATATACGTTTGATTTTAATAAATCATTTCGATCAAGCACTTTTCGTAGTAACTATATATATTTATATATTAATATTATATATATATATATATATATGATATAGTATGATGAGTATATTGTATGAGTATAGTGGTATAGTATGAGTGGTAGTGATGGTATATGTAGTGATATATGTAGTAACCTTTAACAATGTAAACAAGGTTCTGCCGAAACAACGCCATGGGCATGATCGTGCTTCTAATCAGACCTTCGTATTCGGTTCACGTCACTTCCGGTTCACGTCCGACGTATATCGTCGACACTCCGTTTCTATAAGGAAGTGAGTATATATGTTACAATATATATAAGCCTTTAAACGTCCGATATCGTTTTGACAAACACCGACCCTCGTTTTTCCACAACGTTGACTCTCATCAGCCCAATGCGAGTGCGGCGGGAGCGAGCGAGTCAGGAGGGCTTGAGCAGAGGTGGTATATGGTGATGAGTAAGACTTTGATTTGAATGATCAACATTGAAAACAAACACGGGAGTTGTAGACTATCAACACTAAAGACTGGCCACTACTATATATTTATATATATATAGTATATAGTAGTAGCTATATGATATATATATATATACTTATTATATAGATATAGTAATATATATATGTGTGTGTGTGTGTGTGTGTGTGTGTGTGTCGTGTGTTGGTGTGTGTGTGTGTGTGTGGTGTGTGTGTGTGTGTGTGTGTGTGTGTGTGTGTTGAAGACGTTTCCCTCTATCGTTTGAGTTACGATACCTATTACCACTACCGAGCAGCCCAGGTAAGTTCATAGCCCACTCTTAACCTTTTAAACCCTTTTTGTGGGGAGATACATGCTTTAAACCGAACACAAGCTTTTTAGTATGCTATGCCTGCTTTTATTATTGCTTACGTAGCTATTGCCAAAAGTCCCTCGATCATGAACCTTAATCACTTGCGAGTGAACGTGAATAATAGTGAATAGATCTATTCAGGACTGACAATCCCCGTTTGAGTCTGCTAGGATGAGCCACTCAAGCGCACTTTATTTAAACAAACTCATAGGTTACTGGCAAATATCTATCATGGGGGCACTATATACTTTACATCATACTTGATGCCTGTCAATCGTTGCGTGTCATGAGCTTAATGCAATATTTAACCTGATTATTAACTGAATAATCAACTTGTTTTTAACTTGTTAATTGTGAATCGATGCAATTAACGCTTATACCTCGTGTTAAACTTTTAAACTTAAACCTATGAACTTCACTCAACTTTTAGTTGACTTTTAGCATGTTATCTCAGGAAACTAAACTGGACTCAAGACGCGGAGTAAGGCATAAAACCTGGCATGGGTGTAAAATAAATGTTTTGTCATTCGCTTTTAAATAAAACCAACACGTCGTGTGTTGACAAACAATGAAACCTCTTGTATTTTCGAATACTTGATCTTTTGAATGATAAACGTATCTTTTTCAAAACGCCTCATCGAGTCGTTTTCTATGATTATGACTAAGATCCACTACGTAATACCCCATAAAGTCTTCCGCTGTTATCGTTAAAATTTTTTTTTGGGGGGGGGTGTTACAAGGGATCTTAGATTATGATGTGTTCATGTTATGAATTTCGCAAGCACATAAATGTATTTCCTAAGCACATAGCATGCAAGTTTAATCCCACTTTATGTTAATCGCCTTTAATTTTCTTAAGATCTCCTAAATTTCATGTTATGACAAAGTAAGCTACCTAGCATCAAACAAGTTCACATAGCATTTTTGACAACTAACATGTAAAGCACTTAAAGATTCATAAGCAAAAAGGAAAACTTATCTCGATTTTAATGGATGACTTTTATTTCATGACCATGAGATAAAGATCCACCATTGAAGCTTAGACAACGGATGACCTTTCCTCAAAAGTTACTTATGTACACTAAAACAATCTTCTACTTCAATCATGTGCTTGGAGCAACCACTTTTAACAATCAAATAGACCGGTTCAAACTTATACCTAACAAATATATAACTCAAAAACTTGGTCCCCAATGTTTGTTGGGTCCATTGTGGTTAGTATAAAACATTCCTAAGTTGAACATCCTTGGGTCTTGAAGTAGGACACTAAGTGTTTCAAGACCATACCTTGAGAACATAGACCAATGATTATTTTGAAAATTACTTTGGTGTTGAAAACTTGGTCTAATGTTTTGATAAATTTTTGGTCTAAAATATCTTTGGTTTGGGTAGGAGTTGTCTCTCCTTTGAGATGAGTTATATGGTTGATGAAGTGAAGACCTCCGGTTGTTGAATGAACTTTTTCTCTTTTGAAATGTAGATCGTTTGTGTAAGTTAGGTTTGTTTTGAAATGGACGTCTTTGTTGCATGAAGTTGAAGGTCTTAAGTTAGGTGTTGGTAGAAGTGGTCTTTGGTCGACTCGAGTTTTAGTGTAACCAAGTCCATTACTTGAAACCGGTTTGTGAAATTGTTTTATGGTTTCATGATTTGCAATGGGTGCTTGAGTACCGCGAGTGTTTGAAAAATGAGTTTGAGGAATTGCGGATTTTGACTTTCCATGTTTAATTTCTTTTACAAACATGATTGGTTTGCTTTGACTCGTTGGAGTAGTTTCATGAATTTTTAAAAATCCAAGACCTTCTTTATCTTGGGACAATTTTTGTTGACTCAACATATTATCTAAAATGACACTACTCTTTTTGAATTTTGAAAAACTTAGAGCTTCATCTTGAAGGTTAGACAAGTTGTTTTCCAAAGAGTCAACCTCATGTGTAAGTTTTTCACAACTTAAGCAAGATTCAACCACCACTTTACTTTTTGCAACTTTTATTGTCTCAATTTCAATTTCAAGCTCCTTTGCTCTATTAGCAAGTTTATTTGTTTCTTGTTGCAAAATACACGTTTCTCTCTAAGTAAAGCTTTTATCTCTTTAATCCAATCATTATTCATTTCTATGAGTTCAAATTATTATATTGTAAGTCATTAGCATTTAATATTTTATTAGAACTAAAGGGTTTTAGATGTACCTCTTGAGGACCAAACGCCATAGGACACGATTCCTTTTTTTCTTCATTATCTTCAATATCGCTATAGCTCCAAGTGTCTTCAAAATGAATCTTCGGATTCTTCTTGCATAGATCTTCATGATCAAACGTATTCTCCCCGAAGAGCATTAGGTTCTCTTGAGCCATGGATCTAATACTCTACTTTTCCAAAAGTTGATTTAAGGATTTCAACTCTTTTGGAAAAGAAGTTTTCACTTTAAAACGCCTTCAATAGAAGGTTTTAACGCTTGAAAACTTGAATATCCCGCTCTGATACCAATTGAAGAACCGTAGAGGGGGGTGAATACGGTCTTTTCGACTTCTTCGAAGTTTAACGACTTCAAGCCTCAAAGATCAACAAGTGGTTGTACAACATATCCAACAACCACAATCACAACCAATGTATATAAAGCATGTATAGAGACACCACGATATATACTGGTTCGGGATGGAGGGTTTATACCATCCGTACATCCAGTTGCGAATCCATGACACGATACTATTCACTAGTATAATCCTTTCGGTGGACTACAAACCGTTAAAATTCACTCCACCGATATTCCCTAATATCGATGCTCACAAAGAAGGAGTTACTCCCACGGTATTCCGCCCTCGGAAACCACCCAAAAGAATCTCGCGATTCGACTTCACCTAAGTGTCATTAAGACCACTACCAAAACTTCCCATCGGAAGTATCAAACCCCAACTAGATCCCCAATGATCTAGGCTTGGTCACCAAGACACAAGACTTCCCTTACAACCAAATTGAATGAATAATAGATTGTTTTTTCAATCAAGCCCTAACCTAACCTAGAGACTCGATTGTAGTAGAAAGGGTAAAGATAAGAAGACCCTCGACACAATCACAAGAGTGGATTAGGTTCTTGTGATTCTTCCCTTGCAAGGAGATGTGTTCTTTCAAAGATGTTAGTGTGAAAACTAAGAACATAAGATAGAATTAGAGGAGTAGAGAGAAATAGTGTAGAGAGAAAGAGTAATGGCAAGGGGTGAGGAATACAAGAGCCAAGGTGGGGTATTTATAGGCCAAGACCCAACTTGGGAAAATTTTACCGAGCCCGGCGCGTTGCCCACGCGTCAACGCGTGGGTGACGCGCCAGAGGTAATGTAAGAATTTTCCCAAACTTGGGTGTTGGTGTTTTAAATACCCAACCTTGCTAAACCCCCAATTGTACTTCACACACTAAACCTTAACATTAATCAATCTAAGGTTTACCAACTCAAATAGCCAATTTGGAAAATGTTTTGTGAAGTGTTTATAAGAAATCAATTATCAAGGATAGAAAGAGTAGAAGAGATAATTGAGTAGGGGTAGAATGGGTATTCCTCACATGGCATAAAAGAGAGAAGAGAAATGCTATGGAATATTCCTTTATAGAGAAGAATGAGTGAGGTTGGGTTAAGAACTAACTATGGTTAAGTTAGGAGTAACCAAGGTTGGGTTAGAAAGAAGTATGTAGAGAATAAACCATGGTTAGGATAGAAAGTGAACCATGGTTAGGTTAGAGGGTATATCCAAGGGAATATTCCATCCTTGGTGAGGTTAAGAGTTAATCATGGTTGGGTGAGAAATGGGTGTGTAGAGAATAAACCATGGTTAGGTTAAAGGGTATATCCAAGGGAATATTGCTTCCTTGGTGAGAAAGTGTGGATGTTGGTGTGGTTAAGAGTTAACCATGGTTGGGTGAGGGTGAGTTGAGAACTAACCATAGTTGGGTTAGAAGTGAACCATGGTTGGGTTAAGAGAAGAATATTCCAAAGGATATTCCATTTCTTGGGGAAGAAGGAGAAATGGATGGTTGAGATGTGTTTGTTTGAAATGGATGGTTAGGATCAATGGGAGCCTATGTTTGGGATTCAAATAATTTCCCATGTGATGAAATAGAGGTGAAGAGATAAAGAGATAAGGTGGTGAGTTGTATTGTGTAAGGTGTGATGAGACATGATTAGATGGGGAGCCTTTGGTTGAGATGGCTAGTGTGTGAGGGAGGAAAGGATTGTGAAGAGAGTGTGTGTAATTTGAAAATAAAGGTGTTGGGAGTGTAAGGAATATGTTGTAAGGATGGGATGTGTGTAAGAGTGAGTTGTATGTGTAAGGGAATATAAGGTTTGATGAGATGTGTGTAAGGAATATGTAAGATGATTAGATGGGGAGCCTTGTGTGTGTGAAGAAGGGTATGTGAGTGAAGTGTGTGTATTTTGAATGTAAAGGTATGTGTATGTGTGTGTGTGTAGAAAAGTGTATATGGGGAATGTATAAAGTGAAGGGAATATTGTAAAAGAGAATATTGTGTGGGAGTTTGTGAAGAAGCAAAGGTACACTTTTGTAAGAAGGGTGTAAGGGAATATTAAGAAAGTGTTGGGGATAAGATTTGGTTATGTAAATTGTGATTAAGAGGAGATTAAGAAATAATCCAATTGTCATTAAGAAAGAAAAGGGTTTAGACAATTGTGATTATAAGTTGAGAAAATCAAAGATTACTTATAATCTCAAGTAACTCAACGTTGAGAATCCATAATCTCATAACTCGTGACTTTCTACGACTCGACGTTCTCAACTAACACCTTGGTACAAACAAGCCAAGTGCTTTGCCTTGATGTAAACATATCCCATGCGGGAAAGGATGCGTTTACGCAAAGTGACCTTTGACTTAGTTTGACCAATAAGGGAGTAAACCCGTTACATGATTAGAGAAGACGTAAGTACGGGATATGAGCATATGGATGCTTTCACGTGATGTTACGTGAAATATATAAGCTCCCTAAGTTTATAAAAGCCTTGGATAGAGGCAAGAGTTAGACAACATGAGTTGGTGTTTTCACGTAAACGGGTGTTTTAAAAGTTGGATCTCTCTAATCCCAAAACTCGTTTCGAGTGTTCTCAATCAAGCACATAACATATTCATACCTGAATTGAAAGATCCACATTTGTCGGGTAAGGGGAAAGCCGACTTTCAAAATTCGTCCCGAACCATACAGTAGCCTGGCGCGTCAGCCACGCGTCAACGCGTGGCCAGCGCGCCAGGAGCAGTTATGTGGTTCGGGGAATTTTGGCTACCGTTTGTTATTTTTTGTGTTTCGAAGGTTTATTTTTCATCATTAAAACATTAGGAGATCTTGACAATGTTGCCTCAACACTGAAGACTCTTTCCTCGTATTCACCTTCAACTTCTTTGACTGCTTCTTAGTCTCACTTTCTTTTCAACTTCATCATTAGAATAATCACTTTTAGAAGACTCTTTAATCATCTTCCTTGTGAATTTCTTTCACACCTTCATACGCTCATCACTCTCAGAATCTAATAACTTCCTTTTCTTTGAATAGGTTTTGACTCAGCCTTCGGCTTAGGATTCTCTTCAACTTTTTTAAGTAATACATGTAGTTAGTCACATACAATCTTGTAGTTAGTCACATGTAGTTTTAATTGATTACTCTAATTTATAATACAAAATCACATGTGATTCAAAACAAATCACATGTGATTCCAAACAAATCACATTTAACTTATAATGAAAAACTAAAAAATTACTAAACGAACCTTAGACTTTGGCTTAGGCTTAGACTCACCCTTAGACTAAAAATAAGTAAACGCATTATTGTATTGTAAATACTAAATAGTAAATAGAAAAACTTTTTAATCCAAACAAATCACATGTGATTTTGCTTCCGAATCACATGTGATTATCATAGACGCATTTCATCAAACACATGGCGTGCATCAACAATCATAAAAACAACAATCACAACAGCACTAATGACAACACAACAATCCAAGAAAATCTACATGAAAACTTTAATAACTATCACAAATTACCAATTATATACAAAACCACAGCTATACTGTTTATCTACTACTTTCAGTTGATTATCTAATGAAATCTAAAAACTAATATCTAAAATTTTAACATCAAAACATACAAAACCACAATTATACTAATTATCCACAGCTTTTACTCATACTCATAATCAACTGAAAATAACTGTAATTAAAGAAAAAAAAATCAAAAAAGTTACCGGCAAACAGTATCACCAGGTTGAATAGATGATGAATCAAACTTCAATTTACCCTTACTCAGTGCACTTGCATCTCGTATATCCATTGTTCATACGATTTGGGGGTAAAATTAGGTTAGGTGTGATTGATTGAAAAAGTTAATGAGAGAGAAAAGGTGTGTTAATGAGAGTGTGAAAAGGAATGAGAGTGATACTAAGAGTGTGAAGAGTGTGGTATGGTAAATGACCACGTCACCCTCAGAGGTATAATTAAATTTTATAATTATTAAATTACAAATAATCATAGTCATTAGATGATATGTAGATGAAAGGTCCGGATTGATTCAGCGGATCTGTGGTAAAAAGTGGATATATACGGAACTTTTGTCATGGTGAGAATTACCTTTTAATCTTTTTAAATTTGTAAGACTTTCTAATTGATTTATTGATCCTTTACCTAGTTATTTTAACCGGTCAAATGGGTTAAAAAAAGTCCAATAATGTATTTGTTTGTTTAACCAGCATGCCCCTGTTTGTTTGTTTAAATAATATTAGGTGTGTCTATTCTAAAAAGTCCATTAATGTATTTGTTTAGTGAACCCATGCATGTCTCTTTCACGTGGTCCATATTCTTTGTGACCAAGTCTACTTGTTAAGCACGTAATAACATATCTGACTGTATATTGTTTAAACATGCTAAAAAAATCCACTTTATTTATTTCTTATGTTGACATTTGATTCAAAGCACTGCCAGCAATGCAATGACATCAACTCAATCTTTTGTTATATAAATAGTGCCCAAAACTTAAACAGAAAACAAGCTTCAAACAAACAATCAACTCATGGCAAACAAAGTAGCAGAGCTCATATTCATCCCAATCCCAGGTGTTGGTCACATAATGTCCACTATCGGGATGGCAAAAGTACTCGTTAATCGTGATCAAAGGCTTTCTATAACAGTACTTATCATAAGCCCTCCTTTCACTTCTTTAGCTCTCGCTACCTACATTGATTCGTTGGCTAAGAATGCTATTGAACGAATACGCTTCATTGAACTCCCTCATGATGAATCCGCACCTAAGCTCAACCCAAAAGCCCCTTTTACTTCGTTTCGTGAATACGTTGATAGTCATAGCAAATATGTTAGAAATATTGTTGCTGATATGAAAAACCAACCTCATTTTGGTCACCTTGTTGGGTTCGTTGTAGACATATTATCTAGCACTATGATAGATGTGGCTAATGAGTTTAATGTGCCAACATATGTGTTTTTCACTTCGAATGCTGCTTTTCTTGGATTTAAAGTGTATATGGAGACATTATGTGCAGATCAGAACCAAGATTATGTTATTGAGTTGAGTAAGGCGGAAGGTGAAATATTACTTCCGAGCTTTGTTAAGCCGGTACCTACAAAGGTATTGCCTCAGGTGTACCAAACAGAGGACGGGATGGACTTTTTGATGTATTCTATTAGGAAAATGAGAGAGGCTAAAGCGATACTGGTTAATACATTCTTGGAGCTGGAAACACACGCAATCAAGTCGTTCTCAAAGACCAACTTCCCGCCAGTGTATCCAGTGGGACCCATACTTAATCTAGACGGTGTTGCTGGAAAATCAGATGACAAAGATGTCATTACCTGGTTGGACGACCAACCACCTTCTTCCGTGGTTTTCTTGTGTTTTGGGAGTATTGGATGTTTTGAGGAGGTTCAAGTGAAGGAGATAGCATATGGCTTAGAGCGCAGTGGCTATCGCTTCGTGTGGTCCCTACGCCGACCCCCTCTAGCTACTCAGTCATTCAAAGTCCTCCCTGACGATTTTGCTGATCCAGGAGCAGTACTGCCAGATGGATTCCTGGAGCGCACCAAGGGAATAGGAAAAGTGATAGGATGGGCCCCACAGGTGGCGATGCTAGATCATCCAGCGGTGGGAGGATTCGTGTCCCATTGTGGATGGAACTCAATGTTGGAGAGTTTGTGGTTTGGTGTGCCAGTGGCAACATGGCCAATATATACTGACCAACAAATGAATGCATTTGAAATGGTGGTGGAGCTGGGATTAGCGGTCGAGATTAAAATGGATTATCAGAACAATGTGTTTAATCCAGAGGGCGATATGGTCATTATCACTGCAGAGGAGATAGAGAGAGGGATAAGACATCTGATGGTGGATGATGAGGTCAGAACAAAAGTGAAAGAGATGAGCAGATTGAGCAGGGCGTCGGTGACTAAGGGTGGCTCATCATATGCTTCAGTTGGTTGCCTCGTTCAAGATTTTACGAGTAACATCACATGAGTTCGGATTTTGTGCGTGTTTTATTATCTATGTTATCAAGTTCTGTTGTAAGAAGCTGATCCAGCATAAGCATGTTTTGTTTTGACCTTTTATTTGAATTAGTATTGAATTGGACTTCTGAGAAAGTCAAACTGTGTTTAACTCTTGATACCAATCTAATAAAAACATGTTTTTCATGTCAATTACGGTTTTGGATACTTCTGACTCTTTATGCTCCAACTAAACATCATGTCATCATAAAATGATTTTACTCAAAAGCAGGTCAAAACATCATTTTTGAACAGTTGACCCCCCATACACATATTTTGACTTTTTATAATTACCATCTTCCATGTTTCATATATTAAAGGGTTAGCAAGATATTTTTGCAAAATGGACAAATATCATACGTAAACTTTAAAAAAAAAACACTTGTATGGTACAAATACTTTTAAAATTTGTCTCGATATCATACTTTAATTGACGTGGCATGACTAGTCACCAGTTAAATTAATTACATAATATTGTTAATGATATCGTTACAAACACTTTATATACACAAATATAAATCCTAATAATCATTAATCGATGCGATCAAGAAATTGAAGAAGAAAATAGTTGATATTATTGCTTATTGATTATCCAACTGTTTATCAATCGTTTGAAACAGTTTAATAACAATTTCAACTTATAGTTCAGTAGAGGAAGTACACAGAACACGGGTGGCTCAAGGGCCAAGCTACTAAAGCCATCGCTTTAGGCCCCCAAATTCTTAAGGCCTCCGATTTTATTAGGCACTATAATGTATAAAGTCGACACATATATTCTTTAGGAGTAATGAAAAACAATGGATTAAACTTATTTAGTAATTTTTAGGCCCCCAATATACAGGTTAGGATTTGAGCCATATATGTTTTTATCTTAATTCTTTAGGCCTACATAGTAAAACCTATCAGATTCCAAGTCTTCATTTTGGTATTTATAAAAAGTACCATGATATAGATAAGATGGTAAATGAACTAAAAGTTTAACGAACTGTTCAAAGGATAGATACACTTTTACGTGTTTAATGCTCTTTGATTATGTATTTTTTGTACTTATTGTTTAATGTGTTAATAAATGAATATGGAGAAACTTTTTTTATTATATAATGAACACAAGCAATATTTCTTTCGCTTAACTGTTTGAGTATTCATATTCAGTTTGTTCGATTAAATGTTCACGAACGAACAATACAAGCCCACTCATGTCACTAGTACAATCGACGCTTCCGGCGTCGACATTTTCGACCCTCTCCCGTCGACATGTCGACGGGATGATAGGTTCCCGTCGACAAGTCGACGGCCCCAGTTTGTCGTGGATGCCTCGTCGGGAACAACTATCCCGTCGACAATGCCCGTCGACCAGGTGGGTCCCACATGGTTTTTCAGTCAAAGATTTTGGTGTTCCGACGTTATATTCCCGTCGACATGTCGACGGGAATGATGTTGCTAATTATTTAACTAATTAACATTTGTTAATTGTTTTTAAATAATCCCGTCGACATGTCGACGGGATGTTTTCATCAAAGTCAACAAACCTGGTCAACTTTTTATTAATATACCGTCGACATGTCGACGGCATAATAAAATACATAAATAATTATACGTATTATACCGTCGACATGTCGACGGTATCATAAATTAAATTGTTAAATTTAGTTTTATGATACCGTCGACATGTCGACGGTATCATACTGGTATGCTGCTAACAGCAAGCTGCATACCAGCAAAATTCCAGATTTTTTCCGGAAAAAATCTACCAAAACCTGTAACCAACCAGAACCTTTAACCAACTAATTTTAACATGTCCTAAACACTTACAACTCGACATCGGCTAAAACACTTGCAAATTATCGCTAAACACCCTCAAAATGCATTAAAACATATAAAGTCTACAAAACGGGGTGTGGTAATACCTAAACCTAGCTGCCATATCAACAAATGTTTCAATATCCGTGATGTTCAAGTCGCCAAAAGGTTAACTACACAATACTAACATAAGGGTCGCCAAAATATTGTTTCAAACATAAGTACAACACAAAATAACCCAAGTTTGTACCTCTACATCCCCAAATCACTCATCATCACCAGAACCATCCTCATCGCCTCTGCCACTCCCGTTCCCTCCAGCTGAGCCACTACCTCCAGCGCCAGACCCACTGCCTGAGCAGCCATCCACGTGCTGAGATCCCACCTGACTAAGATACTCGTGCCATCGTGGGTTGGACGACATAAAACCTGTCAACGTATCGAGCTGCGACTTCATGGCCTTACGTTCTTCACCATCTTCTCGGCTCTTCTTATCGGCCTCAGCAATCTTCTTCTTGGCCTCAGCAAGCTTCGCCGTCAAGTTGGCTATTTCTGAAAACGAAATAATCAAAATTTAAAAACAGCTATTGCAATACTTAATTTGAGTCATGATCGAGTAATCTATAATTACTATATTATCACACTGTACATACCTGGAGGTGGAGGCGGGGTGTATGGTAACGGTGCCTGCTCATCCCGGCTAGTACCCTACCCTGTTCTCAACCATAGCAAGTATCTGCTCCTCCGTGTACGCCACCCCTTCAGGCGTATTCGCTCCCAGATCACGAAGCCGAACCATCTCTTCCTATTTAGTTGAAAAAAATTGAGAAAATTAATATATAGGTCGGGTTAATTACAAGATTATGTTTCAATGAATCATTAAAGTGCGTGTTTGGAGAAATAAATAAATAAATAATAAATTAAAAAAACGATACTTACATACTGAACCCGAGCCTCATGGTCCTTTTATGACACAAGGAAAAACCCTAGTTCGGTTTACAATACTTGAAACGACAAGTATACTATCCTAACTAATAGAATATTCTAGATAACACAATACATTCTAAAATTAACTCTTCAGTCTTTATCTTCAAACGAATTTAGTCTTTATCTTTATCTAGCAGTACTTTGATTTAGTCAACGAGCAGCACCTTAATAAACAGCAGTACTTTACACAGCAGTACTTTGAATCAGCACTTTGTTATTTCAGCGTACTTTGACTTTATAACCACACAACACTGCGACAAGGTGGGGAATTGGTTGCAGG
>LBNU01029774.1:0-46835 GCA_014162995.1 Artemisia annua
ATTCACATCATTTCCCGAACGATTCTTCCTAGTGTCGGAGGTCCTAACAAAGAGATGCTCTCGAATAACTTCCTTACTAGCAAGAGGGTCATTGTATGGATAGAAACGCTCGATAGAATCAAGGCTTGAAAGGGGCCACTTATCCGTGTAGAGACAAGTACCAATACTAGGGACGCCAAGCATTGTTGCAAAATCTCTCAATTGTATGAAATGTGGTGTTTGATTGGTTGTAAAGGTTAGTGATATCTCACCATCGTCATCTAAAGAGAGGGTTATGGTTGCGTAGAATTCTAAGACGAACCTAGGACATATTGGCTCATCGATATCAAGGAGACTGATACGTTCTATATACTATATATATAATATAATAGACGTGATCGTTTTCGAAGTAGTACGGGTGAGTACGTTCCTCGGGTCGTTTCTCCCAACGAGGCGTCAATTTGAGTTGATTGGATCGGGATCGAGTTTTGTGAAATGAATGGATAGTGGAAGGAAATGAGAATTTGGATTATTAAACTAAACTTACGAAATATAAAATAAAGACAACAAGCAAGCAAGGCAAACTTAAGCTAAAATGCAAACTAAACTAGAAATGATTAACTACTAAAGCAATTAAAGAGAAAATTGGGTTTCATCGTATAGTGTCTCAGTTTTAAAGTCTCTTCTTATGTACCTAGGTTCGGGTTATCTTAATTTACCGGATTAATTGATATGATTGTGGTTTAGACATTGCATGTTGTTGGATTAGAGGCGGGGTTCTAGAGCTGAGTCTACTCTACGATAAGAACTCATTTTGGGAAGTGGCAATCTGTATCTAATTCTCATTTTCTATTTAGCTTCCTACCATATTGTTTTCACAACCACAATAGTTTAGATATTTATTTTATTTTAATTTGCATAAGTAGTAAACTTGGGTTAGTTGACTAGCAACTAATTCCGCCCTTCCTCTAAAAACCGAGATTTTAATTGCTTTCATAAAAATATAAAAATACAAAAAGAATCTTCCTTCCACCTTTAGACCTATTAGAGTAGCTTTTCTATCCTAACGAACACTATTCCCTGTGAGAGAATGATCAATCCCCCGTACTTACCACTATCCTATACTACATCGGTCAGGTACACTGCCTGGTGCGGTTGTAAGCCTCTTGAGATCCCTCGAGAGGTAAAACCTGTTGTAAGGTCACAAAACCACGCATCAACGCTGCTGTTAATGAGACGTTGTGGTCTTGTGTGAATCAGGTACAGGCCCAAATCTCCAACAAGATCCGTTGGAGTTTTGAGGAAAATGTGGCAGCTGGTGATGCACCAAGAGTGCAAGGTGCATCAACTTCATCTGATGCACCAAGAGTTGTTGAGCAACAACAACAGCAACCTCATCTGGATCACTTTCAGCTAAGTTATGAAGAAGATGGAGGCTGGAACGAGAGTAAGGAGCGGGAGCTTAGCAGGTTGGAAGTAGAGTTAGAAGCAGAGAAGTTTGCGAACTTTGATCCTTATGACAACGGTTACTGCTCCGATAACTCTCAAACCTGGGATCACCCGGATTACAATTGAATGTTTATGTTATGTTTTATGTAATGTTTTTAATCGATGTACTATTTTAATTATTAATGAAATTAATTTTGTGTTAAAAATGTTTTTTTTTAAATAAAAAAATAATAATTAAAAAAAATTGATCATGGTCGCCATTACTGGGGCACCCAATCGCCTGAAGGTCGCTGGAGAGAGAAAGCTAACGTGGCAGTGAAATTGGGAGAGATTGTCTCTCCTTACTGCATCCAGCCTATGTTTTATATGCGTCGTCACCTCAGCATCTACATTATAACACCACTATGATATAAACGCGCTGCCAACTATATATTTTATAGGCGCAAGTGGGTCCTAGTATTTTTTTTTTCATTTTCATTTTCTTTTATTAAAACAAACACATTTTAAACTACAAGTAATATTTAAATATGATATATTAAAAATATGATACAAATATTAAAAATACGATACGACAAATACATAAAAACTAAAAATATTTTGCACGGATCTCGTCTTTGATTTTGTTGATTGCATACGCATCTTCCTCTATCATCCCTTCAGTGCTCATAGCAAGAAACCTTAATTCCTTCAATTTCTTTTGAGTCACGATAACATCATCTTTTTTAACATGATCTTGTGATAACTCTTCTACGACCATTTTCTTGAAAGCTTCTCTACTTGAAGAGGATCCCACTGTTGTTGTAGAGTCCGATTTTTTACTCTTGGAAGGCCTTGGCTTGCCCGGAGGACGTGGTTACGGATCATTTCAAAATAGCTCGTTCGGTTCTTCAACGTCATCAACCGTACGTACGCGTCTTCTGGGAACTACGACATTGGCACCACGCCATTTCGAGTGATTTTTCAAGACATCACATGCTTCATGGTAGACAAACAAACACCCATTTTTTTTAATACCAACGAGTTAGCTACGTTGAGTCATTTTCACCACTAAGACGTTAATATTCAGTGACAATCCCAGCGAACTTGTTGCAATCAGATGTCAACTTTGTCCACTTTCTCGTGATCATATCCTTGGTACGTTGGAAGGATGCATGGCGGTTGTATTCACTAGGAATCATTCATGAAGCTACGGCTCCTTGTATCCCACAACAAAATGGTGTGGCTGAAAGGAAAAATAGAGCTCTTAAAGAAATGGTTCGTATCATGTTATCTTACTCGGGTTTGAGTGACTGATTTTGGGAAGAAAAAAAACCATGTTGACAGCTTGTTATTTATTGAATAGGGTTCCTAACATTAAATTTGCATCGAGGAATTCTTTAAATACCTGGCTGTGATACCACTTTTGTTGGAGAATAAACAAGGAACATAACACTTAATTTACATAATGTAAACAACAATGCTAACATGATATTGCAGAACTCTGTTGATTTATTATTCAAAGGTACGAGGCTGATTTATAGGCAATACATAAAGGAAATATAGGAAAAACTAACTTCCCAATAATCCTGAAAGTCAAGGTCATATCTAGCTAAGGAACAAGGTTGTAAATTAACTAATAACTAGAAAAATAATGGTGGGATACTCGAGCTTGTTGACCAATTCAAACTAAGTTTGAATGAGTTTTATTTCCAACACAAAGTGTGCAATTGGGGGAGGGGGCGGGCGATTTGTTGGTGATTTTAGTGTCGTCAACTATTTTAGATAATTACGATTTATCAGAGACCTATGGGATTCATATCATACTCGGTTGCGAGTTATAGAAGTGTGGAGTGCACACTCGTTTAAGCTGATATGTTTCCACCACAACAAAGAAGCAGGGGACAAGGGGCAGCGCCCCTTGATGCGGTCCTGCTCCCAAGTGAGTGGGCGGGGGTCGTATAACAACCCACAAAATCTCATCACTATCATTCACACTATAAATACCTATATCAGGTATTTCACAGGTAAATTTTTGCTTTTTATGTGCATTCACTACCTGCATGACTCTCTAGATCTGCTCACGTATCCACACAAGCCAAAGATCTCTACATTCACATCCTATAAACTCCTGGTATGTCAAGCATAAGATCACAACACTACCACAATAAGTAATCTATCAATCTAACACACTAAACTCATCACAAAACCCTAATAACAACAACAGTAACAGAACAATAACATTTATTTTTGTCAAACATACCCATAAGCTTATAAGCTCAAGCCCGCTCTATAAGCTTAGCCAACCACACTAAGACAAGAAAAACACAACATAAGTACAAAATGTAGTAGCATAGCATGACTTGTAAGCCGCAAAAAACATGGGGTCAACCTCACGTGTCAACACAACTCGCTGACACGAAACCAAACACCAACCCAAAACCAAAGTACCAAACACCCTTGACAACATTCCACATGGCAACACCACCAACAACAAGAACACTTCTTTTACATTNCCCCGAACCTCCTTCTTCCCATTCGTTGCACACAAGGCTAACGAGCTTATAAACATAGGCTCGCTACCCCCTCTCATTTGCCAAACCATCCCACTTCTTCTTCTTTCAACCTCAAATTTTCTGTAGTTAGTAGTATTTACCTAAGTCCCTAATAGGCGTTAGGGAGTCGGAGGCTAGGCAAGTCTTGAAGCGCCTTCATCGACGTTCCTTTTTGTCGGAGTAAAACCTTAGAAAACCCCGTAAAGAACCTCGGTGTGAACCACTTCCTGGTCCATGTGAAGCTTTCATACTTGCGTCTGTATTAGCTTTATTACATCCTAGATATTATAGGTTGCCGTTAGATCACAATAGAACCCTTGCCTAAGCCTTGATCACTAAAACTTGCTAGTTTTCTTTTTAAAACCCTAAATAATGTCGAATTACCTTTAATATGCTAAATTACCTTACCATAAGCTATAAGATAGTTTAGACAACTAAGATAAGCTAAATTTAGTTAACTATAAGCTAGGAAACCTTTTTGTTTCATAAAAATATGATTTGCTTGGAATTAGGACTAGTTTTGCAAAGTTTTCCATGCATAGGGGTATATATGGTATCTTTCTGAAAATATTAATTATAGGGACTATTTTTGACATTTCTTAGAAGTTATAAGTACAAGGACCCTTTTTAAAAAGTTACATAACCTTAGGATAAAAAGTAAAATAGTTATAAACTTATAAGGACTAGTTTTGCAAAAGTTATAAAGTTAAGGGTATAAATGGTAAATTTTGAAAACTTATAAGTCCAAGGGTCATTTCTGTAATTTTCTTAAAATAAATAAGTATAAGGACTAATTGTGTCAAGTCTAGATAGTTATAAGTTTAAATGATATAAAGTATTATAAGTTCAGGGTAGATTATGTAAATATATAAACTATAAGGGTATAAAATGAAAGTATTCTCATATAAATATAAAAACCTATTTTAAGTAAGAAACATAACACAATACTAGGGAGCTTCATGTGAGGGGTATCATGTGGATATTTCGTTTTGACGAGTTTGCTGGGTTTACGATTTAAAGTGCCCTGGCTCCTCAAACGATTATTGCATGACCTCTGAATTATGATGGCCCGAACGGTGTTATGTTATAACTAAAAATCTAATAATAACATAACTCAATAATAAGGAGCTTCATGTGAGGAGTATTAACTTCTGAATTATGATGGCCCGAACGGTATTATATTGATAACATAATACAATAGTAGGGAGCTTCATGTGAAGAGTCTTATACTTCTGAATTGTGATGGCCTGAACGGTGTTATGTTATATCTAAAACACTAAAAACCCTAAGAATGATTACTTAAAAGAAACTTGAACAAAACAACTAGAGCTTGACATACATCCACACCTACAATACCACCAGGATACGTGAGTAAGGCAGTCTAGTTTCCGAGTCACTTTTTACATCATTCAGATTTCCCTAAGCCCAGGTGAGTTTTCATAGCCTCACTTTTAAATGCTTTACAAACCCTGTGAGGGGGATACATGCTTTAAACCGAATACAAGTCTTTTTCTTTGGTTGTTGCACGAGTAAACTATCTGCCATCATTACATAACCAAATTCATGAATCTAATCACTTGTGATATTTTACACAAGTGAACGCGAATATAGTTGATAGATCTATTGGAGTTTGACAACTCCCGTTGATACTACCTCTCACTGGAGGGTATCAATAAGTACTATATTTGAACCCTCTCTGAAGGATTAACTTTGGCAAGTTATCCTTCCCGTCCCCTCATGGTTGGTCTGCAGACCCCATGACCCGGACTGTTAACGTGTGGTTCATGAGCTTAGTGCAACATACCCCACTATTGATAATTGTATATGCATTGCAATTATCACAAACACTACATTTTCCTTGAAGGGTGTAACAACTGAACCTTGTGGAACTTGTATTCACTATCACTTAAACCTATGACTCTCATTCAACACCTAGTGTTGACTTTTTAAGCATGTATCCTAGGTATATCACTATTACGGAGCAATGGTAGGAGAAGGCACTGAACTCGGAGGACTTTCAAACCGGTTATCATTCAAACATAATCTTTCACCTAGACTTTGGGACCTCATCATTAGTAAAAGTATACCTTTTACTATAAAAACTCTGATAATTTAATGAATGATAACTTATTTTCTAAAAACGTCTCTTTTCGAGTCGTTTTCTATTACTGTAACTGTGATTCCATGAAGTAATACACCAACCCTAAATTCACTGCGAACCGTGAAAATGGGGGTGTTACAGATTGGTATCAGAGCATCAGTTGTAGAGAACAAGGTCAAAACCTAAACTACAACTACTTTTCATAAGCCCGAGAAAGTCCTCAGTGCCCCTGCCATCCTCCGTAACAATACGTGCTAAGGTTAGTATAGTAATTAACTGCTTAACTGCTAAATGATTTACAGTATTTTTACTATTATATAGTTATATCTACTCCCCGCTATTCTACTCCCGTCTCATCTAGTTTACATCCGGAGAATGCTCTTTCCTCTCCGAATGTACTAGATTATCCCTCTAAACCATATTTTCCCGATTCCTTAGAAGACTCTAGGAACAATATAGATACACCGTCACCCTTAGGTTTTACACCTTTCATAGATAACCCACACTTAAAACATATAAGAGATTTCTATGCTAAGGCATCACCTATTACTCCCCCAAACACTATTTTACACTCACCATTTCCCACTCCAAGATTTGAGCTACATGGGTTCTTTCTTCCTAGAGAACCATATATACCTAGAAACCCTATCCCTGCCTATACCCCTAGATATGAACCTAGACAACCCTATACTTTAGCACCCACACCTTACTTAGTAAACTCTCCCACTTCATCTTGGAAAGTTGAAATTGGGAAAATCCCACTAAGACAATTTTAGAAAATCAGGAAGATCAAGTAGAGGATATTTTAAATAACTTAGATGAAATTTTCCTTGACCTTCTTGAAAAGATAGAAGAAGGTCATGATAATAACATAGGCTTCCGACCTGATTATAGTAGTTTAAGAAATACCCTACAACAAACCCTTTTTAAGATAGCTAAATTACAGAAAAATCAAATGAGTGATACGTGCTATATACTNTCACAAACAAGGTTATCTGATTCATTAGAAGTCTCATCAGTTTCTGAAAAAGCATCGATCTCTTCTGAGGAGAAGTTTCCTTTCTCAACCGGTGTGAAAGAAGGGTTAGAAGAGTCGGGAATAATTGGTTCAGAAAATGAGGTGGGATTGCCATACAAAGGAATTTCTTCATCAATATAATCGATTTCTCCACAAGATAAAGAAGCATCATCGTCAGAGTCGGAAAATTTCTCATCATGATCATCGACGGACTCATTGATTACTATATCATTCTTCGGAGGGAGGGAAGATGACGGTTCTTCATGTAATAATTTTTCAAGGACACGAATATCTCCCTCCAGATCGAAATTAGAGTCGTCAACTATTGTCGGATCTGAATGATTATTAGCAAGACATGCCTCGATCTCATCTGAAAAGACATCACTTTTCTCAACCGGCGTGAGAGAATGAGTAGACGACTCAGAAATAAGAGGATCTGAGGATGGAGTGGGATTAATCGTAGAACTTTCTTCGTTAATTAGCTCGTTTTCTTGATCTTGAGTTCTTCTATGAATTAATTCTTTTAAATCATTCATTAAAATTAGAAGCAGTTCATTATTAGTTTGACTCAGCTCATTATATTCAAGCATTAATTTCTGAGATTGAGCAATAGCTTCATAAATTTCATTACTCTGAAGTTGTGTGTCAAAGGTTGGGTATTGTGGGTGTGAAATCGGTGCATTGTTAAACGAATCATCATTAAAATTTTGAAAACACGAATTTGGCTCGTACGGGATGAAATCGTTTTGTGGATTATTGAAAAAGCTAGGATTAGGATTGTACGCGAATGAGGGTTCAACTCTTTGAGCGTAACACATACAATTAATAAATCCACATTGATTACAAAAACACCGTCCACATGGTAAACCTTCTTCGGAGGGATTACCACAATTGAAGCAAGTAAACGTAGGCGGCGGGGGTGGTGGTGGGTAATCGGGAATGTTTGAAGGATTGTTAAACGAATTTTGAACATAGGAGTACGAATTACAAAGCCGACAAACTCCGTTTTGAAGATTACAACCACATTGCTCGCACGTACAATACATACATGGTTCTCCGAAGAGGCGTTCTCCACAATTGACACAAGTCGAGTTTGTAAGAATTAAACGTTCAGAGGGTTGAAGAAGAGAATTAAACGAATCAAAGGATGACGAAGATTCTTTTTGGATTTTTGAAAACATAGACGAAAAGGAAAAATTAACTTAGAGGTTGGAAAATATTTTTGGGTTTTTTACGTATTTTAAGTTTTTACAAAAGAAAAACGAAAACAAAAACAAGTTATTAATCTTTATTTTATCTTTGGTAATCACTAAATTAAACGTTTCTCTTTTCTCTTGAGCTTACGCGCGGCGAGGCGGGAGAACGAGGTGTACGGGGTACTCAAATGTACAGTGTACTTAAAAACTTGCTCTCTTCAGTCTGCAATTTAATGTCAAGACTTCCGTATTCCTCGTTTATTCGGTTGTAAAACTCAAAATAATCAGAAAAACGAGTAACCTCGCGATTTCTTTTGTTCGTTATTTGGGCACGGTTTACAACACTCCCGTAAAAGTGAGGTTCCTTTTTATAGTTTATTATGCTAAAACACTTTCTACAAGTGTTCGATAACTAACTACTTATTATTATACAAAAATAGTAACTTCCCGGGGAGGAAGGATCTTCAAAACACCAAACTAGAAGACGAAACTATCAACTCGTTAATGCCTCCCCGGCAGCGGTGCCAAAAATTTTGATACGTTCTATATACTATATATATATATATAATATAATAGACGTGATCGTTTCCGAAGTAGTACGGGTGAGTACGTTCCTCGGGTTGTTTCTCCCAACGAGGCGTTAATTTGAGTTGATTGGATCGGGATCGAGTTTTGTGAAATGAATGGATAGTGGAAGGAAATGAGAAGTTGGATTATTAAACTAAACTTACGAAATATAAAATAAAGACAACAAGCAAGCAAGGCAAACTTAAGCTAAAATGCAAACTAAACTAGAAATGATTAACTACTAAAGCAATTAACTAAGCGATTAATGCGACTAAATAATTCTAAAAGTGAACTAATATATGTGAAATATGTTTGCCAAGTGACGTAATGAGCTCATTAAGTGTGGAATAAAGTTTGATGACGAATTATATTCCTTAAAAACAACTATTTGCTCACAACGTTGGTTTTTATTGCAAACAATCTTCTTAAAAGAAAATAATTGCTAGATGTGTAATTTAATTATTTTCCAGCTTTTGCCCTTCAAACAATAAAATTACAAATCTAAATAATTTGTCTAATTATTAATCATAAACTTTTTATTAATCCACACTTAAATCACAAATTAGCATCACTTAGCAAACACTAATAAATCTACTCACTACGCATGATAATTAAACTACGAGCAACAATAACTCTAACAAACATAATCATATTCGTCTACACTAAATAATTAAGCTAAAACTATAATTAAGCTAAATAATAAAGAAAAGGGAGAGGAAGTACCCGGATTTAATTAAGAGCGATTATGACGATAAAAGCACTAACTAAACCGCAACCAAGCTCAATAATTAACCCAAAATACTTTATCACACCCATAATTCTTCAAAAGCTTGCGACTTTACGTAATTTTTAGATAGTTTTTAAATAAAGGTGGTAACTTTTTAAGTAAAAAGTCTTAAAAATTACAAAAGTTTGATTTTTAAAACTAAATTAACACTAAAAATGTAAAAGATTAAAACTTTTTAAGTAAAATACTAGCTAAAAATAATTTTTAGAGTAAAAAGATGAAATCTTTATTAATTATTTTGCTAAAAGTAAGGATTTTTATAAAAAGTTTAGAGCTAAAGATTTATTAAAGTAAGTTATTAAGAGATAACAAGTAATTAACTAAAACGTAAATATAAATGCTTTAAATTAAGAGGATAAGAAAGAAATTAGATAAAAAAACAATACCTTAGACTAACAAAAGTTGATACAAAGCTTTCAATATTACAAATATTACTACTCTACAACCTTAATACTACTTAACTACTACAAATATTAAATTGATGTGTGTAATTTGTGTGTGTATGAAAGCTGTTTTCTTAAGGTTGTGTTTGTGATGGGTATTTATAATACCCCTTGGATTTTTCTGGATAAATTAAATCACCGACATACATCCCCACCGCCATTATCCTTCCATAATTGTCCAGAATATTCTTCATTATTATCCAATCATTGGACACGTGTCACATTCTTATTGGTCTGCCGCCTGATCTGGAACACTCCTGAACCTCGGACTGACGCGTCAGAGTTGCCACGTGTCGTTTCCTGATTGGTCAGCCGCCCTGCCAACTGCCACCTCGTACTGACATGTCAGCCGCCACCTGTACCAGAAACCTCGTACCAATGATTAGCCGCCGCCACGTGGCGGCTTCTGATTCGTCCACGTCAGCAGGTGGGACCCACTGACTTTGTTGGCGAAGGTGGGGCCCACTGCCACGTGGCAGGGTCCTATTCGTCCACGTGGTGACACGTGGCATTCTACGTGTCTGGTCAACGGTCAACGGTCAACGATGACCGGTCAACTGCTGGACCGGG
This sequence comes from Artemisia annua, assembly GCA_014162995.1. NCBI lineage: Eukaryota > Viridiplantae > Streptophyta > Magnoliopsida > Asterales > Asteraceae > Artemisia > Artemisia annua. The sequence goes on from LBNU01029774.1 coordinate 10,642, forward strand.
GCGGGTCTGGTCTGGTTCGGGTTTGGACCGGGTCTGGTCTGGTTCGGGTCTGGACCGGGTCTGCCACGTGGACCACTCTTGGAGTGCCACGTGGCATGAAGTATAAATACTTCATTTTGGTCTGGACGGGGCTCGAACTTGGGTCATTGCTGTGGGGGACGAGAGTGTTACCCAGCTGAGCTGGGCAATACTTTCATTTGTATTGGTCCTTTTGATTCTTTTAAATGCTAACAAGCCCAGTCCAGATTTTAGTTAATAAAAGGGTCAAATTAACCTTTGACCTGTCAATTTAAATGGGTTACGAACCGGGTCAAAAAATTATAAAAGTACCTTCGGACTCGTTTTTTCGTGCTCTTTCCAATGGTGTGCTCGGAAAATACTTTTGACTTCGTCTTGGCCTCGTATTTTCTTGATCTTTCCGTATCTCATGCTCATTTTTACAGTTTTGGCTCGGTTTTTGTCCTTTTTTCACATATCCATACCTGCACTATCAAAAACACAAAAACAACATATATTTGGCATTTTAGATCGGTTTTTGGTCATTTTGGGTCTTAATTTGGTCAAGAAAAGGTATGTGTTTTAGCACATACCAAAATCCCCCAGACTAAGATATTGCCGTGTCCTCACGCAATGTTATGAACTCACATTTCCGAAATCAAAATTCCTCATCTCTTTTTACTAACTTTGAAAGTAGCAAAACGTTCAAAAGAGACTACTAAATCTTAAATTCCAAAAATGCCCCGGTTATCCTACTTATTATTATTAATTATCTATATATTTACAACCTAACCTTATTCGGGTGACGGTATGATGACTTTCATTATCCTAAGGATAACTGTGAGGATCATCGAGTAGAAACACGACTCATAGAGAAGCGACCTAACGGTTAAAATTCATGTGAAAGCATACTACCACCGGAGTAGAGCATACTTTCAATTATATTATACATTATGAATTCTTTTATTACTTAATTTGAACAGGTCAGTTTTTATTAAATAGAAGGTTCAAATATAGTTTGACTTGTCAATTTAAAGGGTTATACGAACCGGTCAAGAAAAAGTAAAAGTACCTCCGGACTCGTTTTTTCGTGCTCTTTCCAATGGTGTGCTCGGAAAATACATTTGACTTCGTCTTGGCCTCGTATTTTCACGACCTTTTCGTATCTCGTGCTCGTTTTTACCGGTTTTAGCTCGGTTTTTGTCCTTTTTTCACATATCCATACCTGCACTATCAAAAACACCAAAACAACATATATTTGGCATTTTAGATCGGTTTTTGGTCTTTTAGGTCTTAATTTGGTCAAGAAAAGGTATGTATTTTCACACATACCAATGAGATACCACCATAAGATAGCCTTTACCCGTTTTAGGATTTGTACTTTAGAAAATATGATTGATGATGATGAGGAATGTCATCAATCAAATCTAGGAAACATAACAAACTCAAACCCTTAGATTTAAGAAAACCTTGGAAGAAATCCCTAAGTAGTATGCCTTTTTATAGCCCTAAGTGTTTTACCTTAGAATAATTAGTGCTTATAGGATATATAAAATAGGAAATCAATAACATAAGTTATGCCTTAGATACCTCTTACTCTCATTACCTAGTGCCCCTTAATTTAGGATAATTTAGCTAAACTAGGATTAGGTATGCCTCTTCTTGATTACCCTAGGTCATCCCAAACCCTATAGTAACCCCTAGGAATATAGACACATCCCATAAAATATGACAAGTTGGGTACTTGCTATAACCTACCTAAAACCCTTGCCTTTAGGAATTTAGGATGAACTACCCCGATGCCTTAGATTCATAGATTCTCAAAACTTTTTAACAACTTCCCTTGTGCTTCATCTATTTTCACTTCCTAAAAACCAAATCTCTTCAAATACTTCCCTTATCAATGATGAGAAAATTCTTATTCTACATCATAGAGATCTGAATTATTTCCTCTCTGATCTCTAAATCCTCACTACTTCCTTAGCTTTCCTTAAGATATCTTTCCCCTAGTTAGAGAATCTTCCCCTAACTATCTCTATATGCAAGTATATGATAGTCATATACAAACATATTCCCATCCTTCTCTCTTTACTCCTTAGATTACTATGATTCCCGAAATAGTTTCCCCTCTTAGTAAAACCCGAATTTCATTCTTTAGAAAGCCCATATTTGAGGTTAGAAATAATTTTAGGATATCTCTAGAAAGCGTATGCCTAAGTATAGAATACTTTGAATCACTAAAATAGATTATTTTTAAGAAATTATTAAGGAAATAGGAAATAAGAAAAATTTTGAGGTTAGAAACCGAACTTGGGAAAAATCTATACTAAATAGACAAAAGAAAGACATTTCTATAAAATAGGATTTAGCCTAAGATAAGAATCTTACTTAATATCGAAGAAATTAGAATTAGTCATAGATTAGATATAAGGAAACCTTTAGGTGCAATTTAGGAAACTTAAGAATAACAAAGGATTAGATTAGTACACTACCTATTTAGAACCTTAAGCCTTTAAGCACCTAGTCTAGTGACGGAATAGGAATACCAGTCAAATTCTCACCTTATAGGAATAAGCCGTTTTAAGGTCATAGTTTGCCTAGTCCCTTAAGTTACCTACCCCGTATTAAGATTTTTCCACATACTACCCTCAAAGATATAATATAAGGATTTAGAATTTTCTAGAAATAATACACAATTAGGATAACCCGAACCTACCCAAAATTTTATCACCCAGATTTAGAATTCAAGATTTACAAGTCATAACTAGGAATAAGACATTTGAGGATTTTAGTCTACCTATACTTAATTTCTTAGGATTTGACGATTTTTAGGTTACACATTAGGAATCTTACTTGGAAGATACTATGGATACTGGTTTCAAGTACCTAGGAATAGTGATACTTATAGTAATAGTAATACTTCTAGTAATGGACAACTTAGGACAAAAGGCTAAACACAAAACTTTACCCAGAAATAGTGATACTCCTAGTAAACCCTTAGAAGAGAAACCACCTAGCCCTTCTCCTATTATAGGATCTTCTTTACCAGTTAAGACCAATACATCACCCCTAGAACCTTAGAACTAGTTATGAAAACTAGAAGAACCTTAAGGGGAAAACAAACTTTGAAGGAATCTAGTAAATCTTGCCCTTATTAGGATACCGACCTTTCAAGTATCCTATACTCTTACTCTCCGTTTAATCCTATACTCCCGTTTCTTCCTACTCTTCCGTTTAATCCCACTCCTTCGTTATCTCCTACTCCTCCGTACTTTTCTATTTCTTCCCTTTCCTTCTATCCTGTTTTCCCACTCCTTCCTACTTTTTCATCCATCTTTCCTCTTCCTTCCATCCTTTCGTTCCTTCGTCATTTTTCACTCTATTTTTCCTACTCTATATTCTCTCTCTACCTCATCCTACAATGTTCTAAAAGTTAGAACTTGTATTTCTCGTCATATCACAAGATTCTATTAGTTAAATCTTGTAAGAATATCTATGTCGAACTTTATTCCTCATTATGTTCGACTATGATATTACACTATCTCGCCTTGCAAAAGTTGCAAGAATGAGATAATTAACGCCCGTCACTCTAGCCATAACATGGGAGGCTACCAGGTGATTAGTTGCTAAATAGGGAGACTGTAGAACTTGTCTCCACCATGGCTAGAACTTGTCTCCACCATCGCTAGAACTCGTCTTCAAAAACATTCCTGTACCACATTTCCTTAAGTGTGGTAAACTCTCCCTCCATTTTCCGCCGATACTACTTAAGGATGATTTATGATGATTATCCTATTAAAACGAAATAGGACGCTCTTTCATTTTAATGAGAAAGTTATAAATCAAATGAATCATGAATTTATAATCTCTTGCTTACAAGAATGGGACGCCTCTACTTGTAAGTAATGAGATATAAATAAATGAGTTCAAATATCTGGCACATGTGCAAACATTACCCACTCCGTTTGTCCAATTCCTTTCTTTCTCTATCACCTCTCTTTTCTCAAATCATCAACTCATTCCTCTTTTACCCCTATGTTCAACTAAATCTTGGGACGATATTTCTTCTAAGGGGGTAAGACTATAATAACCCACAAAATCTCATCACTATCATTCACACTATAAATACCTATATCAGGTATTTCACAGGTAAATTTTTGCTTTTTATGTGCATTCACTACTTGCATGACTCTCTAGACCTGCTCACGTATCCACACAAGCCAAAGATCTCTACATTCACATCCTATAAACTCCTGGTATGTCAAGCATAATATCACAACACTACCACAATAAGTAATCTATCAATCTAACACACTAAACTCATCACAAAACCCTAATAAGCCCTAATCAGGCCTATGTGCTTACAAAACCCTAATTGCTTATCTAAACTAGTTTGAAAGTGTTCAAGGCTTATGTATGAGTTACCTTAGGAACAATAGGATATCTTAGCACCCTTAAACTCTAGTACAATCCCTTAGAGCTTAGGTACAAGTCCCTTAAGCACAAAACCATAACTAGGTTATAACTTCCCGGAAACTAGATTAAACCTTCCCAAATCTTTCCCATAAGCTACCACCACTTAGTATAAGCTTCTTAGGACTTAGGATTAGCCACTAAGCACTCATAGGAACCTAATCTAGGCACTAAACCCTAAACTAGACCTTAATCTCTCACTAAGCAAAATTAGGTCTAAACTAAACATAACTTAACCTTAATCCTAAAACTAAGTACCCTAAGCACCTCAAGCACCTCTAGCAACCTACCTAGCAGCTTACCCACCACCTTAGCACCTCTAAGCACCCAAGCACGCACCTCCATCCCCTACTTGTCACCTCCTTTGACCAAAACCACCCCGCGGCTTCATTTCCTCCACAAACACCCCTAGAACCGCCTATAGCCACCATGACTCACCATGTAGCTTCTAATAGTCAGCTAGTAGCCTAGCTTAGTCATCTTACCCCCCCCCCTCGACACCTCCTTCTTCCCATCTCTTGCACACCAAGGCTAATGAGCCTATAAATAGCTCGCTACCCCTCTACTTTCCAAACCATCCCATTCTCATCTTTCACCTCAAAGTTTCTGTAGTTAGTAGTAGTACTAAGTCCCTAATAGGTGATGCGTGGATTGCGTCTACAAAAAGGTTTTACTTCTCAAGGGATCTTGAGAAGCTTGCAATCCCCACCAGACAGTGTACCTGACCGATGTAATATAGTGTAGTGGCAAGTACCGGGGGATTGATCGTTCTACTTGGGGAATAGTGTTCGTTAGGATTGAAAACTACTCTATATAGGTCTAAGGGTGAAGGATGATTCTTTTTGTATTTTTATATTTTTATGAAAGCAAGTAAAATCTCGGTTTTAAAGGAGTGGGCGGAATTAGTTGCTAGTCAACTAACCCAATTAACTACAAACGCAATAAAAATAAAATGACAAGAAAGTAAATGTGAGAAAACCTTATATGGAGAAAAACGTGTTTACTTAGGTTTCACTACTCCCTAGCTATCTTTTACCGGTTGATTAGTTTGTTACAATTGCGTGGATGACGGGTTGTATTCCTTAATACCATTCGTGGGGGCGTGTACGTCCTTCCCCAACTCAATAAGCTCCTACCTCTTCCTATGGCGACACGTTTAGTATCCTAACCATGGCCTCATTAATAGTCACTTATGCATTAAACAAAACCAATTAAATCGTAGTACACATCCGATTCATGTTTCCTAAGACGTTCAAGCAAGTTACCAATTGGAAGTTAGCCAGTTTTCTTAAGCCTAACATTGAAATCATTCATCCACAACAATTAATAACCAACCATTAACCAATAATCAATAGCAAGGTTTCATTACATCTAAGCAAACACAAGAAAAACCTAGCCTAGCATGTTAATGTAAAGACAAGCATAAGATAAAATCAAACAACACATAGACATATTGAATGCTTAATGGAAGACTTATCTTTAATTAAGCATGGATGAAACAAGGGTGAAAAACCCTTGAAAATACAGTAAAATTCGAGCTAGGGTTTATCCCTAAGTTCTCCCAAAAGTTCCTCTTTAATGAATGAAAATTAGAAAACTATATATANCAACACATAGACATATTGAATGATTAATGGAAGACTTATCTTTAATTAAGCATGGATGAAACAAGGGTGAAAAACCCTTGAAAATACAGTAAAATTCGAGCTAGGGTTTATCCCTAAGTTCTCCCAAAAGTTCCTCTTTAATGAATGAAAATTAGAAAACTATATATAGATTTTACAACTTGACGACGTCACGTTGTAGCTCTTGACGCCGTCACCTCCCCGCCAAAACACTTCTCGGATTGCTCAGATCCACTTTTGACGCCGTCACCCTTTAAATCTCTCTGGGCCGTCTCCCTTTAACTTATAACATGACGGCCTAGGCGTCACAAAGCGTGACGCCGTCACGTGTTAAATCACATAAACTTTCTGGCGCGTCTCGTGTAAACTTCATATCCACCTCTTTGTCAACATGTGACGCCGTCACCTTATAGAGCGTGACGCCGTCAGGTACAATTTCCAGCATATTTTGAGACTTTGTCGTTTTCTTCACTTTTATGCTCCAAAAATGTCCAAAATGCTTCCTTTTTCAGATTTCTTCTCCGAAGTACCTAAAATGACAAAAGGAACGATTTAAGGCTATATTTGATCAAATAATTACGGATTAGGGCTTAAATGACCCCCTAAAAGCGTAACACTTTTCGCCTCATCAAATACCCTTACACTTGAGATTTGCTTGTCCTCAAGCAAATGCGCTTTTATTCTAATCAAAATACAAGCTAGGGGTCATTTAACACTAATATAAAAGTAATTACAACAAATGATCGTTCCACTTCAATCAAAATAAGCACGGAAATTATACACTAGCACCTCACAAATAGTGTTTGGATACTCACATCTCTCGGGTGTTATAAAAGTATATATCACAAATGGAAATGGAAAAATATCTCTCACTACCTGTCATAGCACATAGATTACCATAGGCTTAAGAAATGATCAAAAACCTCCACCACTTTGGCGTAAGCACCTAGGATAAACTATCAAAGAGGTCTTTTAAAGGGTTGTAACGTTAGGTGTAGGGATATGATAAACACGGTTTTGTTGGATAAAGGCAATCTTTACTGGTGGCGAGTTAGTTATCTTAGTAAATTACATGTACAATGTGGCGTTGCTAAGCCAAGACTCGACTCGACTTAAGCTAATAAAACAAAATAACAAAAACTTAAAATAAACATAAAAGGAAATGGGATGGTAGTCNTTTTTTGCATACACTCTTGCCCTACCATCCAAAATAATACATTATAGGGGCTCGGTTCTCCCCTTACACTTGAGCTTTTACATACTTTACAAATAACTATTCTAATGACTTGAATCAAGATAATCAAAACACTTGGAGTACTTTAAAACATTTACGCATACATGGGGGTAATAATTGATGTTCTTCCCCATTACTCCATAACACTAGTACTTTACCCATGAGTCCCAATCATCCCAAAACAATATGTACAAGATATGACTCAACTTAGCAACCATGCTGTTAAGATCGTTTTAGCTCGAGGTTGTTTAGACCTCATCTAGGGATTACACAATAATAAAGATAAAGAACATGTACGCAGCGGAATAAACAAAACATCTTCATTATTGCTACAAGGTTTCTTCATCATCATCTCTACTCTAACAATACAATAAGCCCCAATGCTATGTGATCAAGTATAGCACGGTTACACTCTAACAGGGATCTATGATCCTTGAGGCTTAACACAAACAAAACATAAACCCTAGGCGTTTTCCCAAACCCTACGCCTAGGTTTCCCACACACACTTTACTGGTTTACATATTTTGTACGTGCAAATAACCTATTCCCTGTATTCTCTTTATATAATAGAGAACTAGGGTTACAAAATACTACAAAGGACTATATTGAAATAACTTCTTTGTAAAGCAAGTCCCTTGTCTTTTGCATTCTTCACTTTGTCATCATAAGTCCTTCATCTTTCATATTTTGTCAATATCAACTCAAGTATAAATCCCAACAATCTTCCCCTAGTTGATAATGACAAAACCAATAAGCATGAACTTCCCCTGAAGTTAATATGTCATGAAACATGTGACTTCCCCTTAAACCATGCTATATCACCAAGACTCTACAAGTTGCAATCTTCTATGTAAATATTCTTCCCCTTTTTGTCATCATCAAATAGGAGACAAACGTAAGCAACCTTGATCTTCACAACCACGAATCAAAATTACACGTCCAATCCATCTTCCCAATGTTTCAAAGTCACCCACCATTAAGTTTTCCGCATCTATAAATGGACTTGAAACAGTAGAAATCAAAAATAGTAGTAGTAATAACAACTAGCAGTTGTAAAAACCTTCACCTTGAATGATGCATGTAAATGGTTAAACATTTATTCAATAAGCTTACCCTGAAACCCATATGTTAACCATTTCTTGAATGTAGTCTCTATGTAATGATCACTGATGAAGAAAACTAAGTATGACCAATTTGATGTTGAAGTAGAATAACCCAAACTTGTGTCATAAATATAACTTCGAACGTATACCCAAAACGATGTATAGGGAGACCACAATCTCTTGACAATAATCACTGAGCACAATAACGTAACTCCTTCAAGTGTTTGTCAATTCGTAGATATAATAAGAACATAAACCCCGGAAAATTCCACTTCAACGTCAAATAGATGATAAAAACCTTTCTTCGTAACTGATTAGAACAAATAAAAACGAGCCTTTATAATCTGTTAAGAACCGAAACCAAATCCAAACAACGTGTGTCATGTATTCCCCTCACTTCATGCAACTCATGTAAACCAAACAGCTTCCTTGTGTGTCCACCTCGAACCAATCAATAATCTGATCCGTGTACTAGTGTGTGTCACCAATATTACCAAACCAAACTGAGAATCAAATCGTATACAAGCTGATATCAAATAATGCAAAATACCATCTTGTCTTCCCCTCACGTCTCGTAACTCATGCCAAGAATTTGTTTTAAAGGACCAGCTGCAAAACAATATTAATCACGAAAGATAGCAGTGGAAACAATCTACATGAGCAGTGGAAACAATCTACATGAGCAGTGGAAACAATCGAGCATAGCAGTGGAAACATAGAACGAGCAGTGGAAACCATGAAGTGCAGCAGTGGAAATGGTAAACGCGTAGCAGTGGTATCATGCGAGCACAGCAGTAGAATGAATAATAAACTAGTAGCACCTTGAACACACAGCTGGCCAATTGATAAAGACACTTCATAAAATCAGTACGAGATAGAACCACCAGCACCTCGTATACCATGCAGTGTGTCATCAGTAAACTTATCATTCTCGTGATGCTAGTAGCCTTACTGTAGCACCAGTAACCTCAATCCTTCATCGTTCCAAGTACCAGTAAATGTAGGATCAGTATGTAGACCAAACTTTACCATCTCTATACAAACTCATGTACCTGTAGCTTTAGTCGAATCACAAGTAGCTTTACTCCCATTCAAATAATCAAATCAGTAACGTCATTTTATAAGGAGTAGAGTAATAGAAAGTAGTAGGGTTACTATTGAAGACAAGTAACTTCAGTCACGTTTGCATCCACTGTACCAATAACTTTACCCTGAATCATCGTACCATTACTAGGAGTAATTTCATTCATGAAAAGTAGAGTTATTCACAAACCTCCACATGCAAGAAAACGACATATCAATGAAATCTTTAATTTAAAGCATGTGAACTCCTTAAATCAATGATCGTTCGCGGGAGCAAAGTACAAGCTCAAACCACGGGTATCGTTGTCCCAACGAGGGTTGAATATGGATCTCGTCACTCAAGACCGTGAGCTATGTGTGATGAATAAGGTTTAAAAGAAGATTTGGTTTTGTCTATACTACAATGACAAATTAAAGTAAAGGAAAGCGGTAAAACGACATGAAATAAGAAAACAAGTAAAGTTGCATGAATAAAATGACTAAAGAAAGCGGTAAATGAAAGCGATAAGTAAATAAAACGGTAAATGAATTTAAAAGACAATGTGTTTGCAAAGCAACGCGAATAAGCTCATTAAGCTTGAGGTAAAAGTTTGCAACGAGTTATTCTCCTTTCTCGAGATTAGTTGTTGATTAATCTTTTGAAAAGATATTAACTCGAGACGTGTGAATTAATCGTCCAAAGGTTTCGTCTTTGAATAATCAACTCACACGTCTAAGTAATCTTTCGATTACTTATCACAAACGTTCAACACTCTCACTAATTCACAAACTCGAATCGCTAAGCAAACACGTTTTAAAAACTACTCGAGACTCATATTAAAAACTTAAAGCGATAAAGAAAATTAAAGACTTGTAAAACATTTAACGTAATAAAAGTTTAAAACTAAAAACTAAAAACACGAGACTTAAAATAAGAAAACGACTCTAAAAAGATTTTAAGAAAATTCGACAGCATAACGTTTAGATTTAAGAAAATAAAAACCTCACTCGATAAACGATGAGGGAAATAAAAAGTCTAACTCGACTTGTAAAAGAGAAAAGAAGAGAAGAAGAAAAAAACAAGACACGACTCAAAATAAACTTGGACTAAAAATCAAACTCGCTATCTAAAATCTACAAAACCAAACTCGCTATGAAAATTAGAAATCAAACTCGCTATGTACAAAAATACATACTCGCTAGACCTAAAACAAACTCGCTAGACTAAGAAGGAAAACCATACTCGCTAGATTATGAAAATTGCCAAACTCGCTAGCCCTAATACCCCATACTCGCTAGCCCTATGAAGATTTCCATACTCGCTAGGGTCTAACCCTTACTCGCTAGACCTAAGTTTCAAACCAAACTCGCTAGACCTAAAAAACTAAACTCGCTAGACCTAAAAAACTAAACTCGCTATTAAACCCTAAAAACAAAATATTCTGGAATTTTTTAACGTGACAAAAAAAATAAGCTAAAAAGTAAATAAGACTTAATAAAACTTGATAAAAATACGTAAAGACACTAAAATAAGCTCAAAAATAAGCAAACAAGCCACGGCTTCTTTTGGAAGCCTAGCTTATTTGTGTATTCTTTCACTTGAAACTAAAATTCATGCAAAGGTGGTAGAAAATAATAAAAACTTGTAGAAAAGATTAAAAGAAAAGCTTGTAAAGATTAAACAATAAAGATTAAAGAGCGCGAAAATAAGCTAGAAATAAGACATCAAAATAAGCTTGCATTGAAAATAAATCTACACTAATGCATGAAAAATAATCTACACTACACCTAAACTACTCCTAAAACTAACCTAAAGCTAACCCCCCCCCTCCAAGTGAGGAGGTGATGTCTATATATAGGTCAAGAGCTTAGAAAGTTTAGACAATATTGCATCTTAAGCCCTTGAACCTTTACAATTCATGATATTGCACTAAAACGATGTTACAAGCTACTAAACGTTCTTAAATATAAAACGTAACACTCGGTAACTTGAGGATTTAAGTTGGCTCGTATCTCAAAGGTCTTCAAGGATGTAAAAACGTTCACTAGCTCAATTTTGGAAAGCTTCTTATCATGAATATCTTTCAGCTTTGATTAAGCGTTTCTTCCATCTTTTTGAGCTTTTAGGAAATAACTTTGTCGACTTGGGCTTTCCTTGAGTAGATTTCATCATTGACTCGGCTTTGTGACACTTTTCCACATCTTGTGTTCGTTTTAGGCTTTTTGGTTGACTTTTGTGCTATTTATGCAATATCCTTTCCTGCACGATCACAAACACAAAAACACGATATCTTTGGCTTTTCGCGTTAGTTTTTGGTCTTTTCTACACTTAAACTAAGGTCAAAAGTATGTGTAAAATAGCACACATCAATCAACCCCACACATGATTGACTAATTCTTCTCACAATTCACGCATCAAACCAACAATCAATAGCAACAACTTAAAGTGTTACACCTTTGTCGCCAAGTGAGAAGAATTTTTCTAGGGTTTCATTGATACTGGATATAGTGAACGAGAATAGTAGCAGCAACCAGGTATGAACAATAAGAATTGAGAAAACCCTTATTGCAATCAATGACTTCTAAAACCCTAAAATCCTTAACACAAATCTGTTTTTGTCCATGAATAATAACCTCCAAACATCATATAAACTAACTTCCATGATTAATGAATAAGAGTGGAACCAAAATCATGAAGTTAATTCAAGAAAACCCTAAAAATTCAAAACAATATACCTCCCTGTAGCAGACTTTGAGAATTTTTATCTTTTTACTGGAAGCTCAGATTGAAGATCGCTCCGGTGATAATCTTCATTGATATGTAGAAAAGCTCCAATAAAAATTTCAGCCCGATCCAACGGTTAACGAAGGAGCTATCGCTGTTACAAAACTGCTCTGCAGTGAGTTTTGAAGATACGAACCAGATTCGAATTTTCTTCCATCTTCGACAAACCAAACCTTGTTTAATCCCACGATCACGAGCCCCTTGGCTCTGATACCACATGTTAAGATCGTTTTAGCTCGAGGTTGTTTAGACCTCATCTAGGGATTACACAATAATAAAGATAAAGAACATGTACGCAGCGGAATAAACAAAACATCTTTATTATTGCTACAAGGTTTCTTCGTCATCATCTCTACTCTAACAATACAATAAGCCCCAATGCTATGTGATCAAGTATAGCACGGTTACACTCTAATAGGGATCTATGATCCTTGAGGCTTAACACAAACAAAACATAAACCCTAGGCGTTTTCCCAAACCCTACGCCTAGGTTTCCCACACACACTTTACTGGTTTACATATTTTGTACGTGCAAATAACCTATTCCCTGTATTCTCTTTATATAATAGAGAACTAGGGTTACAAAATACTACAAAGGACTATATAGAAATAACTTCTTTGTAAAGCAAGTCCCTTGTCTTTTGCATTCTTCACTTTGTCATCATAAGTCCTTCATCTTTCATATTTTGTCAATATCAACTCAAGTATAAATCCCAACACATGCAATCAATTAGACAATTAACAAAGGGTTTAAACAAATGTTGTAACAATAATGCACTAAAGATGAGTGCATACAAGGTAAGCTAAGGCGATTTGGGTGTACATTTGGGGGTGTATTGTAAACAAATTCTTCCTTTAAGTAAAATGCTTAAAGTTAGAAACGAAAAAGATAGGCTCGGAGGGGTGTACCAGGGGTATCGTGTACTAAAAATGAGTACATCGCAAAGGTGTGGGAAAATTACTTGACCAATGAAGTCAATGTAATTATAATACAGGTGTAAAACAAGGGTTATCCTAATGCCTCTTATCATGTAGTAGATCCTAACTACACCAATGTAGTCTCACTAGCGGTCTCGGGATGAATCACTAACGCAAGTTCTAGAATCTAAGTACTATCGGTACACTCATAAGCACTAATAATAAATGCTTTTCCTAACAAATCTAGGGGCGAACCTCACATATTTGGGGGAAAATTTTTGAGTGGTACGGGTTTTTTTTTTTGTGCTAGTCATACAACTCCTATCCATGAGACGCTTATTAAGACTACAGTTTTACTCCAATATGTTGCAAAAAATTTTAAATTTGGTGCTAAAATCGCCTTAACAAATATTTCTCTTAGTTTTATTACACACCTACTATTAGACAAACAAAAATCAGGTGTAATTGCATTCTCTAAGGTATCATCATTTTACCACCCCCCTTACACTTAAGCCGAACATTGTCCCCAATGTTCAAATAAAAAGATGTAAAAGTAAAGAAGGTAAAAGAATGAAAACAAATACTCCCCTGATTCGTTCGGTGTGGATAATGTGGTAACATGGTTAGATCCTCCTCCAAGAAAATGAATGTAAAAAGCTTCCCTTCCAGAATATAAATCATCTTCTTATCCAATATAACCTGTTAAACCTGAGAGAACAATCATAGCAAACCTCGCATAAAATCGGCGGCAAAATCTATATATAATAAAATCCTAAAAAGCAAGTAAAGATATAATGCTTGTGGAATGAATATTTGCAGATTCCTGGAGTTTATAAACTATGGGTTTAATGAAACTTTACAATTCCGGCAGAAAAACAAAATTTACAAAATTTTCCAGAATTTTACACCTGACGTCGTCAGGTTATAATGCCTGACGCCGTCAGAGTGACCTGACAGAAATTTTATATTTTGTTTCCGGAAAATTTCCAGAAAAACCTATGCCTTAATTCCTGGAATTCCTGCAAAATATTCATTATGACTCGATACAAGCATTTGACTCAAACGAATACTAATATGTATGTTAATTTAATATTGTTATGATTCATGTTCAATCTTGTTCTTATAAACAAATTTAGATTCCCCTTACACTTACCTTTTGTAAAATACCTTTATATGTAGTTAAGACGAAGTTAAAAACAAAATAAAGCATTTTCACAATTTATTTTGAAATATGAACCATAAACAATAAAAATAAAACACACATACGGAAACAAATAAAAACAAACAAACAAACAAGCAAGCAAATAAATAAAGCTTGGGTTGCCTCCCAAGAAGCGCTTTTCTTTATTAACGAGTCTTGTAGCTAGACTCAAAGTCACGTCCTTACGTGACTTCATCGTTGGTCACAGTTTCTAGGTCATCCTCGGTCTCTCTATCGGAATTACTCTCATAGTGAAGATATTTCGGGTCTTTGAAATCGCAAATATCCTCTCGATATTTGGAACTAAGCTCACTAACACCTTCAAAGAATCCACGTGATATATCAAAAGTGTTTTTACACCCTCTCCTAACATCATCATCACTTAATACAAGTTGAGATCCTAGCTTATCAAGTATCTCGCAATCCGCCTCCTTGAAGTCCCTCATCTTATACGGAGTATGGTATGAGATTCTCTTAATCCCATCGGTGAAAGTCATGATTCCATTGCGTTCATCCACAACTAAGTTGGTGATTTCGCAAAAGGGTGCCCCGAACACAATTTGTGACAACCTCGGATCGATGTAATCTTCAATGTTATCAACGATTGTAAAGCTCAACATGAATGTCATATTGCCTACAAAAACTTGCACATCTTCATCCACGCCAATGACATCCTCTCCCTTATATGTAATCCCCCGTTAAATATTGTTATATTGAAACGAGGACATCACGTTCTTGGGTAAACATGTGTCTATGTAAACATTGTAAAAATGCTTGCGACCGATCATACAAGGTATTTTGAGACTATTCGGATCATGTCGCTTTATCTTACCCGGCCTTCTTCCTTGTAACTCCTTTGTGTTACAAACCAACAATGGTTGGTATTCATACACTTCTTCATTACCTTCCCGAAAAATTACTTTCCTGACACCATCGGTAAACAATGCGCTACTATCACTCTCATCGAGTATCACCCCCGTTGCTTTTATGAATGGTTTTCCTAAGACCAGGTTAGTTAATGTCGGGCTAATGATTGAGTCCATGTCATTAATCACGGTAAGGTCAATGTCATAGATGAATTTTCCAATCACAATTGGCCCTCTTCTCATTATCCCAACGAAATTGAATCCCTTATACGTGACCTGCTCAGTGAAGGCTTCGTTGTATAGAGAGAGGGATATTGCGTTCATCGGAGAGTCGGGATCCATATAGGCATCAGTTATAAGCTTCTTCCTAGTGGTGCAAGAGATCTTAAAAACGTTGGAGTCACCTTCCTCTATCCTATTTCTGAACCCAATGGAGAGTCTCACAGTACCTTTCTCAAGTTCCTCCATAAGGGAGCTATCTAGTAATCCTAGGGATTCTTGGGGCTCCTTGGGGACTTCTTCCAAGTTCTCCCCATCACTTGACCCTTTTGTGGATGAGTTCTCAGGTAAGTCCAAAGGGTTTTTGGTTACACTGTGGTCTTCTTTGAGAACGTTTCCTTCAACCTCATCATCCCTACTCCTAGCTTGTTGTTGGTTCATGTCGGGTTTAGGAATGGGTATCGTGGTAATGGTATTCATGAAGTGGGTTGGCTTGGAGGAGGTAGAGGGATCCCTAGTTTCTTTTCCATTTGGTGACATATGTTTTAAGAGTTTACTAGGGCTCTTAATTTTCACAGGTGAAGGCGATTGGTTAATGATGGTAACGGACTTGACCTCTTCAGCTCGTGTTAATTCACTAGCAACTCGATCATTTATAACATTCAACAGGTTACCAACCTTGTTATTCATGTCGGCTTGCTGTTGTCTGAATTGATTCTCGAGTTTCGAGAGCCGTGTTTCCTGAGAGAGAATAAATTTTCGCAGTGTTTCCTCATGGCTTTGTTCGGGTGTGTTCAGAGGGGGGTAATGCTCAGACCATGTGAGTGGGGGAGAGTCATTGAATGATACACTTCGGGTTCGGTTCCAACTGAAATTTGGTTTATCCTTCCATGCCTCATAACCCTCGTTAAATCCCTTAGATTCATGATTAACAATAGGCCATTTCTCCCCTGCTTTGTTGATGCGCGAGGATGCGAACTCTTTAAAGGCTTCTTTGGGGAGTTCCATGTAGTTATGAGTGTTGTGAGGACCATTACACAATTTGCATGAAGAAGTGATTTTGTTCGCTTGGCTTGAAGGTTTAGGAGCTTCGCAGGATTTCATGAGAAACTTGACTTGGTCCTCAAGTTCCATGATCCTACGGTTGGGAGTGCTTGAATTATTCGAAGGCAAAGATATTGCCTTGACCGTTTTGTTCAAATCACGGGGATCATTCCAACTTTCGTTGTCATAGAGAGCAAGATCTTTTATGAGTTCCCATGATTGTTCCGCACTTAGATCACGTAGCTTACCACCGGCCGCTTGGTCAATGGTTTGCCTTGTGGAGAGATTGATATGGTCATAGAAGATTTGGACTTGGAGCCAAAGATCTATGCCATGGGGAGGGACTTTTTGGAGTAAGTCCTTGAATCGAGTCCATGCTTCGTAGAGGGTTTCGCCTTGACGTTGTTGGAACATCAAGATTTCATTCCTTAGCTTTGTGGTTCTCCCCGGTGGGAAGAATTGAGCAAGGAAGCGAGAGGTGAGATCATTCCAAGAGGTGATGGATCCTGCGGGTAGACGCTCAAGCCATTGACTAGCTTGGTCTCGCAGAGAGAATTAGAAGAGACGCAATCGGGTCGTCTCTCGAGTGTTAACATCAAGGTCTATGGAATCTATGATTTTAAGAAAGTCCTTGAGATGTTGATTTGGATCTTCGGAATGAAGTCCATGGAATGCACATCCGCTTTGCACCAACCGGATGGTGTCGGATCGCAAGGGAGACACATTGGCTCCTTGGGTGAGCTCAATGGTGTTTCGATAGCCTTGGTGGCTAGGACGGGAGTATTCTCCTAAAGTGCGGGCTCTAGGAGGTTGGTTTGGTTGTGGTGGGTTTTGTTGTGGTGGGTTGTTGGGATCAAGGATAAAACCACCTTCCATGATGGCGGATGGTAATGGTTACGAACAAAGAAACGAAGAAAAAAGATAGACTAAAGAAAACCTATAAAAAAAAATAAAAATCTCCATAGAAAGGAATCTAATGAGTAGACCTAAATAAAAATAAAATGCAACCTAAACAATAACTATTCTCTGGCAGCGGAGCCAAAAACTTGATGCGTGGATTGCATCTACGCAAAAGGTTTTACTTCTCAAGGGATCTTGAGAAGCTTGCAATCCCCACCAGGCAGTGTACCTGACCGATGTAGTATAGTGTAGTGGCAAGTACCGGGGAATTGATCGTTCTACTTGGGGAATAGTGTTCGTTAGGATTGAAAACTACTCTATATAGTTCTAAGGGTGAAGGATGATTCTTTTTGTATTTTTATATTTTTATGAAAGCAAGTAAAATCTCGGTTTTGAAGGAGTGGGTGGAATTAGTTGCTAGTCAACTAACCCAATTAACTACAAATGCAATAAAAATAAAATGACAAGTAAGTAAATGTGAGAAAACCTTATATGGAGAAAAACGTGTTTACTTAGGTTTCACTACTCCCTAGCTATCTTTTACCGGTTGATTAGTTTGTTACAATTGCGTGGATGACGGGTTGTATTCCTTAATACAATTCGTGGGGGCGTGTACGTCCTTCCCCAACTCAATAAGCTCCTACCCTTCCTATGGCGACACGTTTAGTATCCTAACCATGGCCTCATTAATAGTCACTTATGCATTAAACACAACCAATTAAATCATAGTACACATCCGATTCATGTTTCCTAAGACTTTCAAGCAAGTTACCAATTGGAAGTTAGCCAGTTTTCTTAAGCCTAACATTGAAATCATTCATCCACAACAATTAATAACCAACCATTAACCAATAATCAATAGCTAGGTTTCATTACATCTAAGCAAACATAAGAAAAACCTAGCCTAGCATGTTAATGTAAAGACAAGCATAAGATAAAATCAAACAACACATAGACATATTGAATGATTAATGGAAGACTTATCTTTAATTAAGCATGGATGAAACAAGGGTGAAAAACCCTTGAAAATACAGTAAAATTCGAGTTAGGGTTTATCCCTAAGTTCTCCCAAAAGTTCCTCTTTAATGAATGAAAATTAGAAAACTATATATAGATTTTACAACTTGACGGCGTCACGTTGTAGCTCTTGACGCCGTCACCTCGCCGCCAAAACACTTCTCGGATTGCTCAGATCCACTTTTGACGCCGTCACCCTTTAAATCTCTCTGGGCCGTCTCCCTTTAACTTATAACATGACGGCCTAGGCGTCACAAAGCGTGACGCCGTCACATGTTAAATCACATAAACTTTCTGGCGCGTCTCGTATAAACTTCATATCCACCTCTTTGTCAACATGTGATGCCGTCACCTTATAGAGCGTGACGCCGTCAGGTACAATTTCCAGCATATTTTGAGACTTTGTCGTTTTCTTCACTTTTATGCTCCAAAAACGTCCAAAATGCTTCCTTTTCCAGATTTCTTCTTCAAAGTACCTAAAATGACACAAAGGAACGATTTAAGGCAATATTTGATCAAATAATTACGGATTAGGGCTTAAATGACCCCCTAAAAGCGTAACACTTTTCGCCTCATCAATAGGCTTAGGAGTCGAGCTAGCCAAGTCTTGAAGCCTTATCGAGTTCCTTTTTGTCAAGTAAACCCTAGGAACCCTCATTAACCCACTTCTGGTCACGTAAGCTTTCATACTTGCTTCTATTAGCTTTATTACAGTCCTAGGATAGTTATAGGTTGCCTTAGATCACAATAAAACCCTTGCCTAAGCCTTGATCACTAAAACTTGCTAGTTTTCTTTTTAAAACCCTAAATAATGTCGAATTACCTTTAATATGCTAAATTACCTTACCATAAGCTATAAGCTAGTTTAGAAAACTTAGATAAGCTAAATTTAGTTAACTATAAGCTAGGAAACCTTTTTGTTTCATAAAAATATGATTTGCATGGAATTAGGACTAGTTTTGCAAAGTTTGCCATGCATAGGGGTATATATGGTAACTTTCTGAAAATGTTAAGTCTAGGGACTATTTTTGACATTTCTTAGAAGTTAAAAGTACAAGGACCCGTTTTACAAAGTTACATAACCTTAGGATAAAAAGTAAAATAGTTATAAACTTATAAGGACTAGTTTTGCAAAAGTTATAAAGTTAAGGGTATAAATGGTAAATTTTGAAAACTTAGAAGTCCAAGGGTCATTTCTGTCATTTTGTTAAAATATATAAGTGTAAGGACTAATTGTGTCAAGTCTAGATAGTTATAAGTTTAAATGATATAAAGTATTATAAGTTCATGGTAGATTATGTAAATATATAAACTATAAGGGTATAAAATGAAAGTATTCTCATATAAATATAAAAACCTATTTTAAGTTAGAAACATAACACAATACTAGGGAGCTTCATGTGAGGGGTATCATGTGGATATTTCGTTTTGACGAGTTTGTTGGGTTTACGATTTAAAGTGCCCTGGCTCCTCAAACGATTATTGCATGACCTCTGAATTATGATGGCCCGTACGGTGTTATGTTATAACTAAAACTCTGATAACAACATAACTCAATAATAAGGAGCTTCATGTGAGGAGTATTAACTTCTGAATTATGATGGCCCAAACGGTATTATGTTAATAACATGATACAATAGTAGGGAGCTTCATGTGAGGAGTCTTATACTTCTGAATTGTGATGGCCTGAACGGTGTTATGTTATATCTAAAACACTAAAAACCCTAAGAATGATTACTTAAAAGAAACTTGAACAAAACAACTAGAGCTTGACATACATCCACACCTACAATACCACCAGGATACGTGAGTAAGGCAGTCTAGTTTCCGAGTAACTTTTTACATCAATCAGATTTCCCTAAGCCCAGGTGAGTTTTCATAGCCTCACTTTTAAATACTTTACAAACCCTGTGAGGGGGATATATGCTTTAAACCGAATACAAGTCTTTTTCTTTGGTTGTTGCACGAGTAAACTATCTGCCATCATTACATAACCAAATTCATGAATCTAATCACTTGTGATATTTTACACAAGTGAACGCGAATATAGTTGATAGATTTATTGGAGTTTGACAACTCCCGTTGATACTACCTATCACTGGAGGGTATCAATAGGTACTATATTTGAACCCTCTCTGAAAGATTAACTTTGGCAAGTTATCCTTCTCGTCCCCTCATGGTTGGTCTGCAGACCCCATGACCCGGACTGTTAACGTGTGGTTCATGAGCTTAGTGCAACATACCCCACTATTGATAATTGTATATGCATTGCAATTATCACAAACACTACATTTTCCTTGAAGGGTGTAACAACTGAACCATGTGGAACTTGTATTTACTATCACTTAAACCTATGACTCTCACTCAACACCTAGCTTTGACTTTTTAAGCATGTATCCTAGGTATATCACTATTACGGAGCAATGGTAGGAGAAGGCACTGAACTCGGAGGACTTTCAAACCGGTTATCATTCAAACATAATCTTTCACCTAGACTTTGGGACCTCATCATTAGTAAAAGTATACCTTTTACTATAAAAACTCTGATAATTTAATGAATGATAACTTATTTTCTAAAAACGTCTCTTTTCGAGTCGTTTTCTATTACTGTAACTGTGGTTCCATGAAGTAATACACCAACCCTAAATCCGCTGCAAACCGTGAAAAAATGAGGGTGTTACAGGTCGAGAGTGGGGCCGCTCCTTGCTGGGGGTCTAAGGGTAACGTCCCGACCCAAACGGTATATATGTTGCTCCAATTGACTACCCGTTTTCCCTCCTTTTTCTCAATCGGTGTGACTGTTGGATAACAGTTGTGACTGTTGGTTTTTAACCAACTTTAACTGCCATAAGTGTCAACTAGAATCTATTTATTAACATATTCAAAGTCTCATTTGATACCTATGCATTAAAACATCGAAATACTTTATTAGGAAAGTGAGCAAACACAATTTGAGAAGATATAAAAAAATTATCATCACAACCCTTACCAAATTTCTAACATCACATTAGTTTAATGCTTTGTATTTATTATTGTCACTTTACATCAGTTATGGTAATTGTGATAGGTGTGAAATATGTCGTTTGTTAGTTGATAAACAACATGCTTAATCTGTAAATTTAAAAAGAGCGCACTCCCTCACCCTACCCCCTCCCAACCCTCACCCCTACCCTATCCATCACACATTTAGTTGCATATCAAAATGAGTTTGATATTCGACTTTTCATCGAATTTGAGCTAGAAATGTGGAATAATCAAATTCGAGTTAAGTTTTATTATTTGAGATTTCTAGCTTAAAATCTAAAGCCTGGCTGAGCTCTCTTCGAGTTTCGAGCTCGAGTTTTACTAGTTGTGTGGAGGTCAAGCTTGACGATACTTGAATCGNTTGTGTGGAGGTCAAGTTTGACGATACTTGACTTGGCTCGTTTACGTACACCCATGTACTCGGCCCAAAAATTTTTAGTTAAACCCTCAAACTTGACGGCAACTACAAAGTAAACCCGTTGACTCGTTGAGTGTTGCACAAGTTTCATTCAAACAATTATACGTGTTAGCAGCTTGATATGGCGCCGCCATTGTTGTAGGAAGAGGTTTATCCACGTCATACTATTAAAGCACACGTATCACTACTCAACGTTAATTAAAATTGCTTTAATCCTTTTACTATACGTTCCATCTTAAACGTAACATATATATTTGAGAAGATCGACAACTTGAACGTGTAAAATCCAATAACTTCTACTTACATACTGTAAAGGGAGATACATAACTTTTTGGTTATTATAGTTTAGTTAGAAGAAACATGACACTTTTCCGGTCTGTCAAATTGAACATCCCTTTTTTTTTTTGTCTTCTATATTTGTTTCTTTGTCTTGTTTTAAAAGTAAGAATTCAATTTGAGGAAAAGAAATCGAATACATATTGGTGTACTGATGACGTATAGTCCACACTCGGGTTACGAACCCGATTAGTAAACAATACTAACATTCGAGCCCACCACGTGTGGGCCGCCTTAACAATAAATGGACTACTATTTAGACGGTTTGGGCCCACGAGGCCCAAGCCCAATAATTATTTATAGAATTGATAAGGATATCTCCTAATTATGGAGTGTATATCAAATACCCGCTATACGGTGTTTGTTGCTTTCTTAGTGCGCAGGTCCCCAAGCATTATTATCTAATTGTGACGAGAACAGGAACCCAAACAAGGAACGTTAATATTAGTTTGAGACTTCTATCCATTAAACTTACAAAATTTTATAAATGTACGAATTAGTTTTAATATACTTTAAATACTTTTTAAAATAAATATTAGTTTTAAATTTTCATCTACTAAATATTTTTTTACTATGTACGTTAAATATAAATAAGAACTCATGTTATCCTGTTTAAAAGTTTAATTTATACGTACACGGGTTTGTATATTAAATACAGTTATATTATTATTAACGGTAATATAAATATCAAATGGTAAGTATGAGTTACTGTGATATGAAAATAAATATCGCGATTGTACTTATAACGACTCATGTAATTATTATTTAAAGTTTATATACGGATATCCGGAAAAACATTTTTAAAAACTTTACGGAGTATATTTTACTTCATTGACGCTCATTATGTGCTACTAAACTCGCACATTTTGTACAACATGATATTAGTTAAAGTTAAACAATAACATCAATCTCAACATTAATATCTATGTTGGCTAAACAAAGTTAAATCTTTCATCAAATAAAATTTTTACAAAATATTAATTGATATTAATACATAATGAAAAATTTATGCATACTTATTAGTTGTACTTATATCATAATTTTCACGGGTACATTTTTATATATCCATATAGTAAACAAAAATTTTAAAATAAATTTGATTTATGTGTAAACCTATGTGATCAAAGAACCTTTGGCCCAATAACATTATAAGGAGATACGCTCAAGAATCCAATACAAGGTCGATGCCATGGTTATACTTACAATTTCTGCTAACTATTTTTCATGCTCTAACTTTTTAAAATATACACAAGATTTTCTGTTTTTAAACGATAATACTATATAATTAAATTTTTCTGAAAAACCCCGTGCGTGCACGGGTATTATAACTAGTTTGTTTTGGTGTGATTTGGTCATGCCCACAGTCTAAACAAATCAAATGTCTATCCATTCAGGCATATGAGATATAAAGTTGATTCATGTAATTACAAAGACTAATGAGTACAAAAGATACTTACCAAACAATACGATTTAAAAAATACGTAATAATTAAGGAGATGTATATTTGATACTCTATATTACTAGCTATTTTAAGTATCTGATGTATCATGTAATAAAATAAATTAGTGAATGATGACGTATAGTCTACACCCGGGTCACAAACCCGATTAGTAAACAATACTAATGTTTAAGCCCACCACGTGTGGGCCGCCATAACGATAACTGGACTACCAGTTAGACGGTTTGGGCCTACAAGGCCCAAGCCCTAAGTTATTAATGGATTGGATATGGAATATCTCCTAAATAAAGGAGATATATACCAAATATCCGATATCGGCAAATACGCCGAAGAGTGAGAAGCACGAAACCTTATCGGTTACGTGTGTATAAATAGGGCATCATAGCTCTCGTCCAAGGTACGACTAACAAACCCTAAACTCTTCACAACCCTAAATTCGATTACTTACTCTCACGCCGGAGGATAATCGGGGGAAACAATCCCTCGATAAGCCTAACGGTGTTTGTTGCTCTCTTAGTGCGCAAGTCCCCAAGCATTATCATCTAATTGATACGAGAACAGGAACCCAAACAAGGAACGCCCAACTTTTGTATCAACAAGTGGCGCCATCCGTGGGACCCTACACTAAGAACTAGGATGACGAAACACAAAAACGCAAGCCAGCGGACTCCGCAGATGGACAAGACACGCGGTGACCCTCCAAGGAGGAACTACCCAGATCTGACCCCTAGGCAAACCACTGGGACAACCAGTGCGCCTGGTCACCAAGAATTGGAACCAACCCCAATCCCCCCAACAGTGGAGTTGCCCGCTGCAACTACTCAGACCACTACGGTGGTCCCAAACACTGATGATCTCCAGCGAAACCTCTTCAACACTCCCCATCAAACGGTACCCACAGTGAACAACACTGTGCCACCAGGCGCGCCTAACCGAGATAAGGGGACTGCCTTGGAAGAAAATATCGTTGCGCTGGAAGAAGATAATCAGGAATCAACGTTAAAAAATTTTGTATCCAAAAATTACGAAACGTTGACCGATCTCCTACAAGAGGAGGCAAGAAGAAGGCTGAGCCAGAACTTACACGCTCGGCTTGACTTCAATGGAACATCCCCATCGCGTTACCTGGAGCGCGAGCATAACGAGAGGCGCACCGATGTCCACTCTAGGCTCGGTACAACATCTAATTCGCAGTACTCGGAGGAATACGAGGGTAATGAGCGACGCACTAACGTCCACTCTAGGCTAGGTAGTCACAGAGTCCACGATAGACTCGGACCACGGCGCTCACCAAGCGAAGGCTCTTCTAGATCTGGAAGCAGAAGAGTTTACGACAAACCTGGGAGACGATTTTTCCCAAGCGAAAGCCCTTCTAGCTCGGACTCCGATGAAAAACAGTGCAAGCGCCGTAAAAGAAGCGGTTCTTCCTCGAGCAGCTCCTCGGACAACGAGGATAAAGAAACGGGACACTGGAAGTCCAGAGGAAGACGTCGCGAGGAAGAGGACGAGGACATATCCCTTCCTTGGCGTCGCCAAAAGGTTGATGTGTTCTCAAAGCGCATCAGCGATTATTCAGACAACAAGAAAAGGCGCATGCCTTCCAATGTTAAAACATATGATGGAACGGGTGACCCTGATGATCACCTAAAAATTTTTGAATCCGCTGCTAGCATCGAAAATTGGCCACAACCTGTGTGGTGCCATATGTTTAATTCCACATTGGTAGGGAATGCGCGAACTTGGTTCAGCAAACTTCCACTAAGAAGTATAAAGGGGTATGAAGAGTTGCGGAAAGCATTCCGTTTGAACTTCACACAAAGAAAGAAGTGCGCTAAGGACCCAGTAGAATTGGCCAGAATTAAACAGCGCCAAGGGGAATCCACGAGCGCCTTCATGGAGCGCTTCAAAGACGAATATATACACGTCAAGGCGTGTACTGAAATACTAAAAATTTCAGGATTCATGAATGGGATTAACAACTAAGACCTTATCAAAAAATTAAATGATAAAGTTCCCCAAACCTTCGACGAACTAATGAAGCGCACAAGGTCTTTCATTCAAGGAGAAGCCGCCGTCGCGGATAGCAAGAAAGGATACTCGAACTACAGACCTCAAGAACAGTCAAGGAGACAATCCAATGACCATGGCGGCAATCGTAACAAAAGCTATCGCAATGATGGAGGCGCACGGGGGAACGACAAGTATACCCCATTGACAAAAACTCCTAGAGAGATATTCGCAACAGAGGGAGCAAATTTTCCTAAACCCCCACCAATGCGCACTCCAGAAGGAAAGCGCATAGGGAATGGGTACTGCGACTATCATGGACAGAAAGGCCACACAACGAATGAGTGTGTCCAGCTTCGCCAACTAATTGATAAATTAGTAAAAGAGGGCAGGATGGACCACTTAGTCAAGAACATTAAAGAAGGGAAGGATAAGCAAAGAACCGGAGATAAAAAAGAACCACCTAAAGACAAGGCAGACACAATTTACATGATACAATCATGGCAGCGCAAAGTCAAGCAAAAGGTCAGCCAGAGGTTCTCTCCTAACGATGAAATTTCCTTCCCAAAGTTGACTGCGGACAACGCAGTGGCGGAGCCACTCACCATTGAAATATATGCGGGGGGTCACAATATCCACCGTATGTACGTTGATGGAGGAGCATCCGCGGAAATAATGTACGAACATTGTTTCAAGAGACTACGGCCGGAGATACAAAGCCAATTGATCCCCGCCACATCATCGTTAACAGGCTTCACGGGAGAAAAGATATGGCCAATAGGACAACTACGGCTACTAGTTACGGTCGGTAACAAGGAGCACTCCACAAAAGCATGGATGAACTTCATGGTGATTAGATCTCCCTCGCCATACAATGGCATCATCGGAAGATCAGGAATATCAGCCGTACGCGCAGTACCATCCACGGCACATGGAATGCTCAAATTCCCAGTAGAAGGCGGCATTGTCACCCTTTACAACAACGCTGTACCTCCCGAGGAATGTAATACAGTTACATGCGAAGCAACGAACACTCCGGAACATGGCACAGCCAAAATCCCAAACTTGAAAGTGGCAATACACCCTGATTACCCTGAACAACAGGTGTCAATTGGAGGTTCGCTGTCAGATAAAGGGAAAACAGCTGTGTGCGCACTCCTGCAGAAAAACCTGGATGTCTTCGCATGGGAACCAAAGCATATGACTGGCGTACCTAGGTCAATCTCAGAGCACAAGCTACAAATCCGACAAGGATATCCGCCAATAAGGCAGAAGAAGCGTGGCCAGGCCCCAGAGCGCGCGAAAGCCATCCTGGAGGAAGTACACAAGCTTGTGGACGCAGGTATTATGCGAGAAGTCTACTACCATGATTGGTTGTCTAATCCAGTCATGGTAAAAAAGAGCGATGGCAGTTGGCGAATGTGCGTGGACTTCACGGACCTCAACAAAGCATGCCCTCAGGACTGCTACCCACTACCAGAAATAGACTGGAAGGTAGAATCCTTATGTGGATATCCTTTCAAATGCTTCTTGGATGCATACAAAGGATACCACCAAATCCAAATGGCTAAGGAAGATGAGGAGAAAACAGCATTCCATACGAGCCAAGGCGTCTATTGTTACACAAAGATGCCTTTCGGGCTAAAGAATGCGGGAGCTACCTACCAGCGCTTGGTAGATAATGCATTCGAAAAGCAAGTGGGTCGCAACTTGGAGGTCTACGTTGATGATCTGGTTATAAAAAGCCATACTGAAGATGAAGTAGTGCGCGATATTGAAGAAACATTCAAAACACTACGGAAAATCAATATGAAGCTAAATCCTAAGAAGTGCACTTTTGGCGCTACAGAAGGCATGTTCCTAGGATACTTAATAGAACCAGATGGCATTAAGCCATGCCCTGAAAAGACTGAAGCAGTCATACAACTCCCTTCACCGCGCACGCTGAAGGAAGTCCAATCCTTGAATGGAAAATTGGCCGGTCTAAACAGATTCCTATCCAAGTCAGCGGACAAGTCACTACCACTATTTAAAACACTCAAGAAGTGCACAAAAAAGGGAGACTTTCGCTGGACTACCGAAGCGGAGGAAGCGTTTCAGCAGCTCAAGCAAACAATAGCAGCGCTCCCCAAGTTAGTCGCACCCCGACCAGGGGAGGAGTTGATAATGTACTTATCCGCAACTCATGGGGCAGTAAGCGCGGTACTATTGACGGATAGGAACTCAGTACAAACACCTGTATACTTCGTCAGCAAGGCGCTTAAGAAAACGGAGATCAACTACAGCCCAATGGAAAAGCTAGTACTGGCGCTGGTATTCGCAGCCAAGAGGCTGCGCAGATACTTTCAGGCGCACCCCATAGTGGTGATCACAGACCAACCCATCAAGCAAGTCATCTCCAAACCAGATGCGTCAGGGCGATTGCAGAAGTGGAGTGTACTACTAGGAGAACATAACATCTCCTATAGACCGCGCACCGCGGTCAAAGGGCAAATACTCGCGGATTTCATCATCGAAAAGCCAGAAAGCGAGGATGTAACTCAACCACCCAAGGTGGAACTGCAAGAACCATGGATCCTGTTTACGGACGGATCCTCATGCGTAGATGGTTCAGGCGCAGGCCTTATTCTTACCAATCCAGAAGGAATGGAATTTACATATGTCTTGCGCTTTGAATTCACTGCCACGAACAACGAGGCAGAATACGAAGCCCTAATCGCTGGATTACGTATCGCAACACGAATGGGTGTACGCAACCTAGAGGCAAACGTAGATTCCCGATTAGTGGCCAACCAAGTATCAGGAGAATACGAGGCTAAGGAGGAAAACATGATCCAATACCTTGAAAAAACAAAATCCTTAATCCAAGGATTCGACATATTCACAATTACACAAGTCCCTAGAGGGGAAAACAAGAAAGTAGACGCATTGAGCAAAATTGCGTCTACAAGTTTCGCACATCTGTCAAAACAAGTATTGGTAGAAATTCTGAAAGACAAGTCGATCTCCGAGATGGAAGTATCCACAGTGATAGAAGAAGAAGGCCCTACGTGGATGACATCAATCATTGACTTCATTAGCAAGGGCATACTCCCCCAAGAACAGAAGGAAGCTCGAAGAATCCGGCGCACAGCGCAGCAATTCGAGCTTAGAGATGACGTCTTATATAGACGCTCATTCCTACAACCATGGCTTAGGTGCGTTGGACCTCTCCAGGCAGATTATGTACTTCGAGAAATCCATGCGGGCTCATGCAGTATGCACTCAAGACCACGGTCCATTTAATATCAGCCCTCCGCGCAGTACCATCCACGGCACATGGAATACTAAAATTCCCAGTAGAAGGCGGCATTGTCACCCTTTACAACAACGCTGTGCCTCCCGAGGAATGTAATACAATTACATGTGAAGCAACGAACACTCCAGAATATGGCGCAGCCAAAATTCCAAACTTGAAAGTGGCAATACACCCTGATTACCCTGAACAACAGGTGTCAATTGGAGGTTCGCTGTCGGATAAAGGGAAAGAAGCTGTGTGCGCACTCCTGCAGAAAAATCTGGATGTCTTTGCATGGGAACCAAAGCATATGACTGGCGTACCTAGGTCTATCTCAGAGCATAAGCTACAAATCCGACAAGGATATCCACCAATAAGGCAGAAGAAGCGTGGCCAGGCTCCAGAGTGCGCGAAAGCCATCCTGGAGGAAGTACACAAGCTTGTGGACGCAGGTATTATGCGAGAAGTCTACTACCATGATTGGCTATCTAATCCAGTCATGGTAAAAAAGAGCGATGGCAGTTGGCGAATGTGCGTGGACTTCACGGACCTCAACAAAGCATGCCCTCAGGACTGCTACCCACTGCCAGAAATAGACTAGAAAGTGGAATCCTTATGTGGATATCCTTTCAAATGCTTCTTGGATGCATACAAATGGTACCACCAAATCCAAATGGCCAAGGAGGACGAGGAGAAAACAGCCTTCCACACAAGTCAAGGTGTCTTTNAGCCATACTGAAGATGAAGTAGTGCGCAATATTGAAGAAACATTCAAAACACTACGGAAAATCAACATGAAGCTAAATCCTAAGAAGTGCACTTTTGGCGCTACAGAAGGCATATTCTTAGGATACTTAATAAAACCAGATAGCATTAAACCATGCCCTGAAAAGACTAAAGCAGTCATACAACTCCCTTCACCGCGCACGCTGAAGGAAGTCCAATCCTTGAACGGAAAATTGGCCGGTCTAAACAGATTCCCATCCAAGTCAGCGGATAAGTCACTACCACTATTTAAAACACTCAAGAAGTGCACAAAAAAGGGAGACTTCCGCTGGACAACCGAGGCGGAGGAAGCGTTTCAGCAGCTCAAGCAAACAATAGCAGCGCTCCCCAAGTTAGTCGCACCCCGACCAGGGGAGGAGTTGATAATGTACTTATCCGCAACTCATGGGGCAGTAAGCGTGGTACTATTGACGGATAGGAACTCAGTACAAACACCTGTATACTTCGTCAGCAAGGCGCTTAAGAAAACGGAGATCAACTACAACCCAATGGAAAAGCTAGTACTGGCGCTGGTATTCGCAGCCAAGAGGCTGCGCAGATACTTTCAGGCGCACCCCATAGTGGTGATCACAGACCAACCCATCAAGCAAGTCATCTCCAAACCAGATGCGTCAGGGCGATTGCAGAAGTGGAGTGTACTACTAGGAGAACATAACATCTCCTATAGACCGCGCACCGCGGTCAAAGGGCAAATACTCGCGGATTTCATCATCGAAAAGCCAGAAAGCGAGGATGTAACTCAACCACCCAAGGTGGAACTGCAAGAACCATGGATCCTGTTTACGGACGGATCTTCATGCGTAGATGGTTCAGGCGCAGGCCTTATTCTTACCAATCCAGAAGGAATGGAATTTACATATGCCTTGCGCTTTGAATTCACTGCCACGAACAACGAGGCAGAATACGAAGCCCTAATCGCTGGACTACGTATCGCAACACGAATGGGTGTACGCAACCTAGAGGCAAACGTAGATTCCCGATTAGTGGCCAACCAAGTATCAGGAGAATACGAGGCTAAGGAGGAAAACATGATCCAATACCTTGAAAAAACAAAATCCTTAATCCAAGGATTCGACAGATTCACAATTACACAAGTCCCTAGAGGGGAAAACAAGAAAGCAGACGCATTGAGCAAAATTGCGTCTACAAGTTTCGCACATCTGTCAAAACAAGTATTGGTAGAAATCCTGAAAGACAAGTCGATCTCCGAGATGGAAGTATCCACAGTGATAGAAGAAGAAGGCCCTACGTGGATGACACCAATCATTGACTTCATTAGCAAGGGCATACTCCCCCAAGAACAGAAGGAAGCTCGAAGAATCCGGCGCACAGCGCAGCGATTCGAGCTTAGAGATGACGTCTTATATAGACGCTCATTCCTACAACCATGGCTTAGGTGCGTTGGACCTCTCCAGGCAGATTATGTACTTCGAGAAATCCATGCGGGCTCATGCAGTATGCACTCAGGACCACGGTCCATTGTAGCGCGCGCCCTAAGGTCTGGATATTATTGGCCAACTATGCACCGTGATGCGCGAGATTTGGTACGGAAGTGCAGTGATTGCCAGGTCCACAGACCCATTCCGCGCCGACCACAGCATGAGCTAACACCCATCACATCGCCATGGCCATTCTACAAGTGGGGTATCGACATCGCTGGACCTTTCCCTATCGCCGCAGGTGGATTGAAATTCCTTATTGTGGCAATAGACTACTTTACTAAGTGGATCGAAGCAAAGGCAGTAGCGACCGTAACAGGTAACCAAATAAAACGATTCGTATGGGACAACATAGTATGTCGCTTTGGATTACCTGGTGAAATTATCTCAGATAACGGAAAACAATTCCGTGATAACCCGTTCAAAGATTGGTGCGAACAGCTGAACATCACGCAACACTTTGCGTCAGTAACTCACCCACAAACCAACGGTCTGGTTGATCGCGCGAATAGAAGCCTGGGTGAAGGAATCAAAGCACGCCTGGACAGACATAAAGGAAGATGGGTAGAAGAACTATCACATGTTCTCTGGGCGCACCGAACAACCATCAAGGTTAGTAACGGGGACACCCCCTTCTCTTTGGTCTATGGGACAGAAGCTGTAATACCAGCTGAAATTGGAATGCTAACTATCCGTACGGCGGAAGTTAGCACAGCTACCAATGATGATGAGCGGCGCATAGACTTAGATCTATTTGAAGAGCGACGAGAACGCGCAGCGATACGGGAAGAGAAAGCCAAGTCAAGAATGAAAGGATATTATGATGCCAAAGTACGCAGCACCTCATTCTGACCAGGCGATTTCGTATACCGCGAAAATGACTCAAGCCGCGTAGAAGACACTGGGAAGCTAGGACCAAAGTGGGAAGGACCTTACGAGGTCGTTGAAGCACTTGGAAAAGGAGCGTACAAGTTGCGCGACAAGGATGGCCACGAGCTACAACGAACGTGGAACGTTCGCAATCTCAAGAGATGCTATCTTTAGAAAAGGCTACGGCCCAACATGGACACTCACGCACTTTAGAAAGTGCCCCAATAAAGATCCATGTACTTTTATTTTTGAGTCTTATCTAGATAAGTATTTTCTTTTACAAAACTTGCAAGTATTAATAAAACATTCGCGGTTTCTAGCTAACTCCGTGACACAATTTCTTTACATTGTCATTTAAATACTGTTTATATTTCAATGTGTTGGTTACATTACCTTTAGCCTACATGGCGTGCATGCACTAATTAATACCCACGTTGGTAAAAAGGATGAGTTAACCTACTAAACAACTCGTTGAGTAAGAGGGTTGCAAACCCATCAACTTTGGATCACGTATCCTTGTTAAACACCTTGCGTTCAAGACGTTGGCGCAAGTTCCTTGCGCACCCCACGATGGACGCGCAAATAGGGCACACTGTGCGCGTTTAACAACTTAGGAAATTAAGACTCTTGATTCCTTTAAGTAAAATACGACAAGTAAACTTATAAAAATACATAGATGACTATGATTTCTTTCTTTTCGTTAAGTTAGAAAATTCCATACACGACTATGGTCCTTAATTAAGGAAATTCATACATAATTATGATTCTTCTTTTCTAAGCACGCTTAGACACTTAAAAGATATCTTCACGCAAAGATACAAGAGTCATGTGCGAACTACGAGTTCAAAAACATAAGTACTTGGAAATTATAAAAACACTAAGTACAAAAGGAACTTTATATATACACGACAAGTTTATACAAAAATTTGTTTCAAAAACAAAAACTAAGTACACAACGGCTAAATGCTATATGTACGCCTCAGCTGGCTGGAGCCTTCACTTAGAGCCATCTCCTTTGCATCCTTGAGCCTCTTCAGCAACTCAGCATCATCAAAGGAAACGGTGGCCACGGTGACAGGCACACCATCGGATCTAGGCAGATGCGCAGCGCCTATGCCGCACAGAATGGCCTTCCCTTTTACGCCTTTCTTCCTGGCGACCCTGGATGCATGAGCAGTTAGAGACCTTTGCAATGATATCTCCTTCTCAAGACGGAAGGGATTCAGAATATCACGCGGCTGAGCAAAAATAGGTACCTTCAACTGCGCCACGTCAGGCTTCAAGTAGAAGTCCAGCTGCTGATCCGCATCCTCCTGTAGATGCCTTGGAAGAGTGAGCCCCGCCATTATCACATTGATGGGCTGATCCTGATCACGCTCCAAACGCGCGATGTGGGGAAGCTCGAGCTTCTTTAGCCCCTCCATGGCAGCAAGGAGCTCAGCAGGGGCACTCGCCTTGTACCCAGGAACCTCCGCGAGCGGCACAGTCAGCAACTTGGCCTCAGCAAGCTTGTTTGTGGCCAAGGTCTGGCCGTGCGCAACAGCGCAATCCACCACCTTTCCGAAGGCCGTGGTGACCTCCGGATGCTCCAACGTACACATGGCAGCCAGGCGCAGCCCATGGCCGATCAACCACCTACGAAATAACACAAGTGTTAGTAGGAAAGAAAGTCTAAATATATACAAGTTATAAAGAGAAGCAAAGAAGCATTTACCTGCGCTCAGCCACGGACTGAACCATATGTGGGTATAGCTCCTCATCATATTCGATGCTGAGCTTGCGAAGCTTCTCTTCTTGCATCTTCAGCGCAAGCTCCACCCGGCTACGGAACTCCTCAATGTTGGCGAAGTGCTTGCTTCTATTCTGTTGCAAGTACTTCAGCGCCCATAAAGAGTTAACCCTCTGATGGTCTGCAGCAGCACGCTCCTGCTCCAACTCAGCCATCACCGATAGCTTCCCCTCAGCCAGTCTTTGCGCAGACGCCTCTGCGCGCTCCAGTTTAGCCTTGGAGCTCAGCTGCTCAGCTTTAGAGCTTGCTAACTCAGCCTGCACAGCTGCTAACTGCGCCTTCAGGCTGGTAATCTCTTCCTCAAACTGGGAGGAGCGGCTACTTTCACCAGCATAGCTCGCCCTGGCTTGCGCTACCAGCTCGGACTGGCGCGCAGTGAGGGAGGCCAGCTCCTCCATCACAGAGTCAAACGACCTTGACTCCTCTCCAATATCCCTTGGTGAATGCGCCCCATCCAGAAAGGGACTCACCTTGGGTGACGCACTTCCATCTAGTGCGCCAGTGTCCTCCACATGCTGTTCACTGCACAAAGGATTAAGAAGAAGCATTAGCGTATGAAAACAGTCAAGCATACACAAAATCCTAAGGGATTGCTAAAAAATACTTACATGCGGGGAGGAGATGAGGACACGTCCTTCTCATTCTCAGTCATGGATGCGTCTCCTCCAGACTTCTCAACATCCAAACTGCAGAAACGAAAAGACAAGGTTAGGAATAACCTACGGAATTATCAGACTCAAAAGATAAGACAAAATACTTACTCCTTCTGCACCTCAGTAAAAGATGGACCTTCCTCAGCCTCAGACCGCGGCTTCTTGGAAGATCCTTCACCATCGCCACCAGACGCCCTCTTGCGCGTCAGCTGGAGGCCCTCCTCCATTTCTTCGTCAGACTCCTCCAAGTTGATATGCGCTATGTTGGGAGGAGGCTGCGCAGTGTCAGGTCCCTGCTGCACAGGAGGAGCCACCTCCTGCACCGGTGTGGCTACCACCACAGTAGGGGAGCCCTCAGGCTCTGGAACAACCAAGTCTACGACGCGCCCTTCCGTCGCCTGCAATATGGGCGTCTCACCCTCCCTCAGGGGACGAACTCCCACCGTCACGGAGCGCGGCATCTCCAGATTGACAACACCAAAAAGATCCATCTCTGCGCACAAACAAAGAGAAACAGGTTACATAAAATATGTAAAACGAAGAAAAGCTTACGCTACTAACGACAGAAAGAAGGCAGGAAGAGCACCCACCCGCACCATCCGCATCCAAGAATGTGGGAACCTCTGTCTCAGGCTCAAAGTAGTTGCGACTGATGCCCATGTGCACCAGGAACTCTTCTGGATATGGTCTGATGTGGATGCGGTTCTCATTAATGATAGCCGCATGGTCTGCGTTATACCACGTTTGGGGGGGGGCGCTCATCCTTGGGCAGAGTGGCGCGAGTATGAAACAGAAAGTTGGATGGAAAGACGGCGGCGTCAATTCAAAAGAATTTCTCCATCCAATCCCTAAGCTTATCTACCTTCTTCACATAGCATTGTAACTCACCTATACGCTTAGAGAAGGTAACCCACCCATTTAACCACGACGTGCGATAGAACGCGCGAAATAAGTGGAGGGTAGGGGGAATCGCTAACAAGCGACAATTAACCTCAAAATTGGCAATCATCCCAGCGCCAATACAATGCAACTGGGAGATGTGGAGCTCGTAATAATTGAGTATATCACTCAAAAGCACGGATATGGGTACGCGCTGATTCGCCCACTCGAAAAAAACGAGTATATAACCCTACCTTCCCTACGGGGAAGTCCGCGATGGTGTCATTTGGACCTGGAACCTCTAGGTGCAGGTTCAAAGGGGTAAAATATGTTAGGACACCATGTTGTAACATAACAATCATATAATCATTAACCAAGAAAGAAGAAGAAGAAGAGACAAGTGTTTGGAAGGAACTCTTGATATATTTGATATAATGAACTTGAAATACAAATGAGAACCAACAAGCCTTAACTAAGGCTTACATGTAGTATATATAGGGGAGTCCAAGGTTTTCCATGACATTCTAGCACTATTACATACTTAGCCCTTGGACTTCCACACAATGTGACATTACATCATAAACTTACTTAACATAAGAGATAAAATGTAAACATAATAAGTCTAATAAGCAACCTATTACAAATATAATGACCGACACTTTTCATAACGTGAAACGTGTTCCTAACAATCTCCCCCTAAGGGTCGGTCATCAATGGTGAGTGGTTGCGTGACGTCATCTTCTTAATCTTGAACTTTTGGCAATTGGCTTGACGTCTCATAATCCGGTTAGATTACGCAAAAAAATTCTTGC
>LBNU01029776.1:0-10681 GCA_014162995.1 Artemisia annua
TATCACTTCATTTAAAATGATGATGATGTTTTTTTTATTTTTATTTATTTTTTATTTTTTATTTTTTTTTTGAAAAGTAGGGGAAACTCCCCCACACTTATGTTAGAAAATAGGAAGAAATCAGAATCATGGGTGAAAACCCATGCAATGCTACTGTTTTTGTTAACCGAGTCGCTAGCTTGACTCGATCCCCGCATTCATTGGTCCATGGGGACGGTTTGGAGATCCGGGACAACCATCGATGGTATGTCCCCTCCAAAGTAATGCTTCAGTCTATGACCATTAACTTTGAAGTTTGGCCCGTCGGTTTGAGACAACTCGACAGTGCCATATGGAAAAACTTGAGCAACGGTATATGGTCCAGTCCATCGGGTTTTAAGCTTTCCCGAGAAGATCTTCAATCTAGAGTTGAAAAGAAGGTCTCGATCACCAACGTTGAAAACGCGGTTTTTGATTTTGGAGTCGTGGATCTTCTTTGTTTTCTCTTTGTAGATCAAAGAGTTTTCGTAAGCTTGATCACGGAGTTCATTTAAGTCATTGAGTTGAACTTTCCTATCATCACCCGCAGACTTAAGATCGAAGTTGGCATGCTTAAGGGCCTGATGGATCTAAACACACACCTTGTGTTGTTGATACTTTGAGTAATATTATTAAGCACGCGGAATTTACTTAACAACACTTAGAAGACAGTTTATATGATGTATTGTGAGTGAGTATAGTTGTATGTAACACAAAGCTTCAATATTATTAATGATAATAATACGAGTGATCTTAGCTATCGCTAGGGTTACACCTTGAAGCTCTCTAGAATAATTCGTACATATGATCATGACCTAGGATCTCCTTTTATAGCACAAGGAGTCCTTTACAAGATAAGTATAATGCTATCTAAATAGAATATTCACAAGATCTATTCTATACTTATTTATACACGAATACATAACAGTTATCTAGTAAGCAGTGGTAATAATATGTACTAGCAGTGGTAATGAGTTTCCACTGCTAGTGCATTCTTCAGCAGTGTCTTCCATAAGCCTATCAGTGGTAACTGTTATCTTTATTCCCAACAATCCTCCCCTAAACTTACCTGCATCAGTGACCTCGCTTAGGGGGATATTGTTAGGAATACAAATATTCCTAGTAAAGACTCGGTCACCTCATTCTTGTAATAGCATTGTGATAAGCTCATAGTTACGTATTAGAGTTAACTTAGTTAGTATTATTAGGATTAGTTTAGTTTTAGTAACACCGTGGAAGAAGGACGGGTCTTTACCCACTGTATGCCTGATCCACAGCTCGAAGGAGAGCGTTTATTGTAATATAAATACCCTTTCCCACCCAAGGGAAAGGGTTGGAGCTTCTAATCATATGACTATTTTTCTCTTCACTTTCTCTCTCTAGAACTCCCAACTCTCTCTCTTTCTCTCTCTAACCTCTCTTCTTATTCTTTCTTTCTTTCTTCTTCATTATTCGATCCATATAACACAAGAACCAACCATGTTATGAATTAGAGTATACTACATACTGGTATGGTCTTTATTATTTAAATCCTTTGAATAAACAAGTACTTTATTCAAAGTACTGCTGATCAAACAGTACTTTTACAAAGTACTGCTTGCAGCATAAAACCAGTAAAGTCTTTTGAAATAATAATTTTTGTCATGTGCAAAATACTTTTTGAAGCACAAAGGTTTACAGCAACAGATTGTTTTTGAAGATATGCCTGGTGTTAGTACTTGTGCTACACAATAAATGGTATTCAACTCACCATGTTTAACAAACAAGAAAGAGTTTGACTCATCATGAGGGTACGGCTCTGATGTGATAATCAAATCCGTTTTTAGTTGACAATTTACTAAAAATTGTATGGTTTTCAACTCACCATATCTGTGATAAGTGAAGAGTTGACTAGCCCACAAGAAAATGGCTTGTGGTAAAGGCTGTGGAAAATCCATTCATATGGTAATTAGTTCACCATGGTAGTTGTACTAAAAGAACTAGCTAGTCCAA
This sequence comes from Artemisia annua, assembly GCA_014162995.1. Taxonomy (NCBI): domain Eukaryota; kingdom Viridiplantae; phylum Streptophyta; class Magnoliopsida; order Asterales; family Asteraceae; genus Artemisia; species Artemisia annua. The sequence continues at coordinate 2,011 of LBNU01029776.1, forward strand.
AAGCAAACGGCTATTGGTAAAGACTACTCAAATCCGTTGATAGCTGATGATTTGCTAAAAATCATATGGTTATCAATGTACCATGGTTTACTTAACCTAAACATTGGCTACTCCAGAGTTAATGGCTTTGGTAAAGAGACATCAAAATCCATTAATTTTCAATGATTCACCTCTCACAGGAGTTAACACACCTGGAAGTGATGAGAATAGTATGAAACTTAACAGATTTGATGTACCTTATGTTGCTGAGTAGCTGAGAAGAATTTAAGTTGCTGTAAAGACAAAAGAATTGTTGCTGATAAAGATTGCAGATACTAACTACACATTGATGGTAACAAAACAACAACGAGACAAACTTTAAAAGATACAACCTTTCCTTAAAGATAAAGATGATTGTTTTTCAAAGATTACAAAAAAAACTTGAAGTCAAGCAAGTAGAATTCAAGTTAGGGGAGGATTGTTGGGGTATAATATCAAAGTACTGCTGGAGTATACATGGTCAAAGTACTGCTCGTTGATAAAAGTCAAAGTACTGCAAAGATTAGATTAAGGAATATTATGTAAATTCTAGAATATTCTAAGTTAGAGTTAGTTTACTTGTCGTTCAAGTATTGTAAACTGACTAGGGTTTCCTTGTGCCTATAAAAGGATCCCTAGGTTGGCATTAGAGATATACGTTTTAGAGAAAAACTACAAGTTCGATATTAGAGTTGTTAGGGTTGTTTGTGAGTCTGTGTATGCAAGCAGATTCAAAGAGTTAATAGAATCATTGAAGTTTATTATTCTTCTTAAGCTTTGTTTAAGTAGATTCCGCATATTTAACAAAGTAATTCAGTGTTTCATTGTTAGTAGTTTAGGATTTATCCAAGATTACTAAGCCTTTAACAAGCTACATAGTTAGTTTGGTCAGAGTATATCGATCCAACAACATCCCGTTATCTGATTATCTTGTTCCGACTTTCATTCTTGAAGTTGCACTAATCTGTTTGAAAACACACATCCAAAGACCCCCAAGACTGTAGATTGTGCAACATTTCTTTCCTACTATATCGAATTTGATTCATTTTGGGCTCATCAGAATCGTATGGCACCCTATTATGGACGCACCGTTGGACGAGTTGCAAATAGGATTAAAGAGGGGAAGTTCACACTTAATGGGACAGATTATACCCTGCCAATTAACAATGGTCCAAACATTCTCCATGGTATGTAATAACCATCTTACTTTTATGTCCATGCGCATAATTGTCGAGTAACGTTGAACTATTTGGCTCTAATCTTACTAAAACTTCCAAACCATGATAAACATTTAATAAAATAACCAATCAAAATTTAATTTTCTAAAGAGCATATATAGTTGTGCGAGTATGTAAATAGTTTTGTTGCATGACGTTAATGCCATTTATTTAACCTCTGATTTTCATACCATTATTTAGTGTATGGTTTAAGTTAGTAATTGCTATGCTCTATAAAAAAAATACTAGATAGCATGCCTAATTAGAGAATGAACAAGGACACACAAGTTGGTGATTATCTTATAGTTGTATTAACCTGTTTTGCTCTTTTTTGTTTTCTTATTTTAAAGGTGGGCTTAAAGGGTTTGACAAGGTCGTTTGGGAAGTCGTGGAACATAAACAGGGTGACCGTCCATCAATAACCTTTAAATATCGTGCTACTGATGGGGAAGAAGGTATTTATTTCTCTCTTGACACTCCTTGTTTGAAGTTCAGGGGGTGTTTGGATATGTGTTTTGAAATTCATATTTGGATAAACAGAGAGATTTTTGCTTCTGTTGTCCGATTAGAAGTAATTAGTTTATCTTTATCATACGATGTTTGTATAAACCATCTACTTTCTTCACAACAATGTCATTTCGTAAATTAATCTAATATCGTCAGATAATTGCGATGTGCCAAACACTCAGTTTCTTACTATGAAATTTATTACTAAAAACTTAACAAAAAAAATACAATTTCACTCACTACTTTCTACGGTGTGTATTAATATATATAACTGATTATGTGATTATGTATTATGTTGTTGTTATCAGGTTACCCTGGAGATCTTTCCGTCATTACAACTTACACGCTTACGTCGAAAACCACACTGACGCTAGACATGGAAGCAGTTCCCGAGAATAAACCAACCCCAGTCAGTTTAGCTCAGCACACCTACTGGAATCTAGCAGGCCACAACTCTGGCACCATTATCGACCATTTAGCACAAATATCTGCAAAACATGTCACACCCGTTGATGAAAACAAAATCCCAACTGGCGAGATCATGCCTGTAGAAGGAACTCCTTTTGACTTCACTACTGAAAAGAAAATTGGTACCTCAATTCACGAGGTTGGCAAAGGGTATGATCACAATTACGTGCTTTATTGTGGGGAAGAAAATCAAGCTTAAAACATGCTGTCAAACTCAAGGACCCTTCTAGCTCACGTGTCCTTAACTTATGGACCAATGCCCCTGGCATTCAGTTTTATACAGCTAATAATGTGAATGGTATCATTGGGAAAGGAGGAGCTGTGTATGGAAAACATGGAGCAGTATGTTTAGAGACACAAGGGTTTCCAGATGCCATCAACCAACCAAAATTTCCGTCTATTGTTGTTGAACCGGGTGACAAGTATCAGCACAGTATGCTATATGAGTTCTCTATCAAGTAAGCTGTTTGTTTTGAGTTATGTTTAGAAGCTATATTCCAAAAAAGCTAAAACAAACACTTAAATGGCTTATGTTGTGGAAAATAAGGCAAAAAAGGCCGCAACGCAATAAGGCTTTTCGCTCTAGTTGGGCCCACCGTTTGCCACATTTGCTGATGAAACAAGATAAAAATGGCTGAATTCATGCCAAGATGGGGTGATAGGTTATGGTTGGTATCTAAGAAATATTTAGTAATATGGTTTAAAAGATTACTAAACAATTCTCTCATTTTTGATTTGCCCCTTTTCTTAGAGGATAAAAAATTTGCCTTATAAAATACTAGCATGTACCTGCACAATGTAATAGAGTCCAACATTTCGTGATCAGTCACAAATGGTGGTAGTTGTGAATCGTCTTGTTTTGCTTCGCGACTTGATTTATTTATAGGATTGTAATTATTTATTTTATCACGTTCTATTCATAGACTTTAACTCATTACATTTTAATTATTATGCATATAGGCAATATTGTTCTATTTTATCATTCACATACCATCAAACTTTATGCCTTATCCCATTCTATAACTTCACCACATTCATTATGGCTTTATATATTTTATACCATGTTATGTTGTAACACACATGCATCATCACTAGACGTTCAAGCTTTAACATTACATACTTATGTGACCATATGTTGGTCATTAATATCACACGGGCCATACATCATTACCGTATCCATCTATAACTCTTTACAATAATTATGTTCTAATCAAGCCTTTCTATAAACAATCATACCACTTATCACATCTAAACACATTTCACCATATCTACTATAACACACACATTCACATACATTAACCGACACCATCCAAAGTGTACGGTATTGTTGTCCTTTAATTACATTTAGTCCACCAAGGACCTACATCCCATACATATCACGCTATAAAACATATACAACACTTATCAACTTAGGGTCACATAACATATCACCAATTGTTCTATAACCTTAACGTTACCCTTCTGCATTTCCTACACCTATATTCAACGCAACTACGAGTGGTTTAAGTCTAGAAAACCTAAAGAAAACCTAATTCACTTAAACCGAGGCTCTGATACCAATTTGTTACACCCTGTGCCCGCTTGACTAAAAATTAAAACTTTAACGTGGAAACGACCCAACTAAAACGGATATTCTGTTACTCTTTTGGCCATTGACAAAATTCTGGAAACTTTCAAACCTTAAAGCTATTTTTAAATGAAACTAGACTCAATTACCTTCGAAACACCGGGTGGCACGACCCGTGGCGACTTACGGTTTAAAAGATATGAAATTCTAAAAATCGACGAAAACTGAAAAACTGACCATACGGCCGTATGAAATATTCTCATATGGCCGTATGGTCATCTCAGAAACTTACCAATACACTGACCAGAGCATACAGCCATATGATATATCTCATATGGCCGTATGGTCTCTGCAGAAATTTTAGACTAAGTTATATTATGCAATAATTCCGGAAAACCAACTTCTATAACTCAACATAACACTAAAACTTCCATAAATCTTTAATATAATATAATAAATCATTTTCATAACCATTTGACCCGTCGAACCCCAAAATGGGTAAAAATAGGCACTAATCCAAACACCCCTTTTAAACTTAACAAATATACTTTAACCATAGCAATAACATACCATTTGAGAACTAAGACACTGTAACGACCCTAACATGAACCTTGACACTCGGCGACATACATAAAAACCATTAAAAGACCAACGGGGTTACAACATCGACATTGAGCTCGGTATTCTACCTAAGCTCCTAATACATACAACCTCTTAACCTTTCAAACATCCAATCCATAATCCAAGCCATAGCATTTCCAAATAACCTACAAAACATTGGTTAACTAAAATGTAAGCGAAATGCTTAGTAAGTAACTAGATTAACATATCGTTAACACTTTAATCCACATATATGAATTACGAACACTTAAACCATTTAATACATAAGGCCATAATCACGTTTAACAAATAAACATCACAAAACATACCTTAGCCATTCCATAATCATGTTCTAACACTTGAGACTACTAACTAAGCAAGTCTCCTATCAATTCCATACTTACTAATCCAAGACCATGAACTATAATATTCATAATCATAATCACATAATATGCAAACGACCATATTAAACACATATTAATCGAGTTACTTGCCTTAGCTTCCAAAGCTAAGCTACAATCATAACACCACCATCATCATCATCATATCCATCATTACCATCATCAACATTATCAACCTCTTCTTTAACCTCCTAAGTCACATAATCATAATATGAACACATAATACACATCACTAAACTACTAAAGCCATCAACATAACCTTTAATCCTTTTTAATTATCATATGATCATATATGATCATATGATACTTAACCCATCAATCTATTAACTTTGACCCACTTTAAATCATCTCATAATCACCATAACACTTTAACTATCTTAAAACACCATTTACCCAACCTTTCCCAAATTAGGGTTCATGAACCCTAATCCCTCAATTAACCATAAACACTAATAACATCACACACCTTAAGTAGGAATTAAGTTATAAACTTCTCTTGCATTACATCACTTAAACCATCATTAACTCATCATCATAGCTCCATTTTTCTCCCTTCTTTTTCCCTTTTTTTCTTATAAAACCGACACCCACACACCCTCTTGAACACCTGAGAAATGTGTAGAAATTTCCAGGATATACTAGTTAGATTGCAAGTTTGCCTAGTTGGCAACTTTAGTCCCTTAAGTCCATTTGCTCTTATTTTGGCCACATTAAACTTTAATACATATTTAACATATTACAACATTAGCCCCTTAAGTCTATTTCCATTTTAGTTGTGACACATGATACTTTCTATAACCACATCATACATACTTTGACTATTACGTTGACTACCGAGTTTGACTAGCCAATCACGTAAAGCCTTAGTCAATTTCATCTAGGGTGGGGCCTATCTGTAAATCAGGATTCGGGTCTAACAGTAGGGGTGGCTTTGGCAACCAAATGTCTATTGACTTCAAGGCAATCAATAATACAAGAATATCCCATCAGATTTGACCACCTAATACAATCCAAAGGGTTAATTCCATATATGCCCAACTTAAACCTTTAAATGCCACATTTACCTAATTAAATGACAAAATTCCATATATGTCAACTTTAAACATCAAATTTGTCATATTTACCCAATTTATGTTTTAATCAAATAAAACTCAATTTACATAAATAAATACCAATTATACCCTTTTCAACAAGCGTCAAAACTCTAGCCTTTTCCTGCGTAAGGCTTACTGTAAGGTGTTATTTTGTTAGTTATTTGCTTTCTTATGTTTTTGATTATCTAATTTATCTCCTCTATAATTTAGTGGTGACGTTATGCTTACTGTAAGGTGTTTTTTTGTATGTTAATGTTATGCTTATGGTTTTGTTACAAGAGCAATGGTCTGATATTTACTTATGATAACCTTTTGTATGTGGATGATTAAAGGGTGTATTTTATGCACGCAATAACTATTTGTAAAGTATTTTGACATATAGAATTTGGGATCAATCAAACCATCGTGAGTTCGTGACCCGCCTTTTGCTGTTGTGCCTTGTTTTTTGCTTCATTCCTAAAATGTTTAATGTGCTTTCCATGAGTGTGTGGATTCACTAAACTACACTTCTACTTTATCATTAGAGGTTGCAGTTCTTTGTCTTATGATAGAAATTGAAGTGTGAGTTGTTATAAATACGAACTTGTCTTCTTTATATTTCGTGGTGTCATGATCTTTATACACGCACTTGCTAATTTTTATTAGTTCAAAAACATTTACAATAGTGTTTCACCCATCTCATAGCCGCACAACTATAGAAAACAAAACTGTATATGAGCGTTTGAATGCTCGATGGTCGAAATTGTTTGATTAATATTTCTAGTGCAGAAAGCATATTTTATCAATTAGTTTCAAGAGGAAGAATTGAGAATTAGTATTAAGTTTGTATTAAGGGTATTATGGGTATTTAATGATGTAAATTGAGTGTTAAAAATTAAATAAATAGAATGGGTATACATGACAAATTTGTTGTTTAAGTTGGGTATATATGTCACTATAATGTTTAGTTGGACAAATATGACATTTTATGGTTTAAATTGGATATATATGGAATTAACCCTTATTTGGACCCCAATCCAAAAAGGTATTACTCCCTCCGTCCCAAAATAAGTATCTAGTTTGACTTTTCAGAGTCAAACTGGTTCAACTTTAACCGTAAATATTTTTTTTATGTTATATAATAGTTGATGAAAAATTATACCAATGAAAAATACACTTAAAACCCAATCTATTCATATATTTTGCATCAAATATAATGTAACACCTGCAAAAATAGATAAGGTCAAATTGAATTAGTTTGACCGTAAATATTTTTTTTTATGTTATATAATAGTTGATGAAAAATTATACCAATGAAAAATACACTTAAAACCCAATCTATTCATATATTTTGCATCAAATATAATGTAACACCTGCAAAAATAGATAAGGTCAAATTGAATTAGTTTGACTCTGAAAAGTCAAACTGGACATTTATTTCAGGACGGAAAGAGTACATTACAGATAATAAATAATAATACTACCTCCGTCCCAAAATTATTGTCCATGTTTGAATTTTTAAGTCTTTCTTTCTCAACTTTGACCCTAAATATTTGTGTTTGTGTTATATAATACTTGATAGAAATTTATACCAATGAAAATACATTTAAAACGCAATCCATTCATATATTTTGCAGCAAATATTACTTAACACAAACAAAAATACTTATGGTCAAAGTTGAGAAACATAGACCGAAAAAGTCAAATATGGACAATAATTTTAGGACGGAGGGAGTAATAAATGAAGTATGAAGTTAAACCAATCAAGAATTGTAACACGTATCATGCATATCCATATCGTCAATATATTTATAGTATGAAAACTTGTTAAGCAAACTAAATAAGAAAATTGAATTAACACATATGCTATTTTATGATCGAGCCTCGTAAATTTAGACTACAGAGACCTGATGATGGATCTAAACATACACCTTGTGTTAGAGATACTTTGAGTAATGTTGTTAAGCACGCGGAATTTACTTAGCAACACTTAGAAGAGGCCTTTGTTGTACTTGAAGTCCCAAAAAGAAAGTGAGTTCTCCCATGGAACTCATCTTGAATTCCTCCTTCATTAGTTTCTCAAATTCTTTGCACATCTCTGGCTTAGTTGATCCAAAAATGATATCATCAACATATACTTGTACTAGCAGAATATCATTCTTGTCTTTCTTGATGAACAAAGTTTGATCCACTCTTCCTCTATGAAACCCATGCCGAATGAGATAAGTTGTTAAGGTTTCATACCATTTTCTTGGAGCCTGATGCAAGTCATATAGTGCCTTGACTACCCTGTACACTTTGTTTGGATAATCAGGATCTTCAAAACCTGGAGGTTGTGACATATATACCTCCTCATCCATTTGCCCATATAGAAAAGCACTTTTTACATCCATTTGATAGACTTTAAAGCCCTTAAATGATGCATAAGCCAAAAACAGCCTAATTGCTTCAATTCTTGCAACTGGGGCAAATACTTCTTCATAATCAATACCCTCCTCCTGAGTGTATCCTTGAGCTACAAGCCTTGCCTTGTTTCTTGATGGATCTAAACATACACCTTGTGTTAGAGATACTTTGAGTAATGTTGTTAAGCACGCGGAATTTACTTAGCAACACTTAGAAGATTGTTTATGTGATGTATTGTGAATGAGAACAGTAGTATGTAACACAAAGCTTCAATATTATTAATGATAATAATACGAGTGATCTTAGCTATCACTAGGGTTACACCTTGAAGCTCTCTAGAATAATTCGTACATAAGAGAATGACCTAGGATCTCCTTTTATAGACCAAGGAGTCCTTTACAAGATAAGTATTAA
>LBNU01029778.1:8705-18780 GCA_014162995.1 Artemisia annua
AGGGTTGAGGTGTAACTGTAAATGGTTTAGTCACACCTTTACCTCTGCCTTTTCTTTAGGACAGGTCTGTAAAGAAAATTCACCTATAATGGCAAGTGGTTAGACTGTCCAAATTTTTTGAGTCATAAATTTGATTTTTACAGTACACTAGGGGGACTTAGGGGTATTGCACCAGCCGGACTATAAATAACGTGTAGGAGAGACGATTGATTTACGGAGATTCAGGTAGCTGATTTTTACAAGTCAGGGTGGCGAAAAGATCAGATTTCAGCGCTGCTAGAACAGCTTAGAAAGAGTTTGCTCTGGGTAAAACAACTCGGAAACTTGGCTATCTTTTGGGAACCATCGAACTGCTTGTATGACTTGTGAAAACCCTTAGTACAATCCCTTTTACTGGTATGCCCAATCAAGTATATAATGTGCATGCCGATTTCTCTAGTGTTCAATTTTGCATAGCCTCCTTTAGACACGTTTTTGTACTAGATAGGGTCATTTCTAATTTTTGCTTTTGAGGTATTCTACGATATGACCTTATTCGTTGCTTACTCGATCTTAGTTAGTAGGATAGTTTCCATTCACGCCTCCGCTTTTAATCCTTTTAATGATTTAATAAACTCGCGAGGGGATACATGCTAGTTTTCAAAACGAATACAAGTAGCTTTTTGGTATGCTTGACCCCGAATACATGATTATAAGATAATGGAGTAACTCTGCATATTAAGTCCCCAAATCATGACCTTAATTTGTGTGAACGCTAATATTATAAATATGCATATGGGGCATTGACAGCCTGCGAATGAGTAGCTCTCATCTTTCAACCGGTCATATAATATTGAAAATATGAGTAATGGCAAATATTACCCTACCGGGGCAAATGATAAACTTGGTTAAGGTTGGTTTCATGAGCTGCTATGTTATAATCTAATAACCGACAAGTAACTGATCATATTGTTACCGATGAATGATACTTTGTATTCACTTTATTATTACTAAACTCTAATGAATTCACTCAACATTAATTTGTTGACTTTTAAGCATGTTTTATCTCAGGTCCGTAGGTATCTCAGCTTGGATGGGCGCGCAAGGAAAGATTATCATCAAGATGCTCATGTTTTTAAAATGTTTTATTATGTACTAAAATTGTTAAAGACTTTTATTATCCTTTTACTTTAAACTTTGGTAAACCTTTTGGGACTTCTTGTAAAACATAAATAACCTTTAAGGTTTATTTTTTATCTAAATATTTCTTGTATGAAACTTGTTACTTATGTTTGTACTATGTGATCGATATATTAGCACCCATGCCTTCCGCTACAAACCGAAAATGGGGGTGTTAAAGGTTTGATGGATAAAACCAAGATTGGGTTTCGATTTTGAGGGGTTTTTTTTAGGGAACAGTGTTTTAACTTTGGGGTTTTTCTTACCCGCTATTTGATATAGGTATGTTTTGTTCATATTGGCAAAAATAGCAAGTTTCCGAGTTGTTTTACCCAACACATTTTCTTAGTTTTACTAGTGGCTGAAAACTTTCCCTGACTTGTAAAAATCACTACTTGCAAACCGTAAGTCAACTTTTTAAGTTATTTATATCCCTAGTTTCCCCTAAGTCCCTAGTGTACTGTAAAAATAAGTTTACTCAAAAATTTGCAGGTCTAACCACTTTTTATAAATTTTCTTTACAGACCTGTCCTAAAGAAAAGTGTGACTGAATTTTACGGCTTACCGTATCGGCCGCCATTTGAAATCTACAGGTCCTATAAAGGTGAGGCCAATTGGAGATGATAGCTCTATTTGTCTAGTACAGGTATCATATTTGGTTTTCAAAAAGTTATGGAATAAAACTTGATTTTTGCCCCGAATGCCAACAGCATACAGAATTTGACCCTTTTTACCATAAAATTCATAGTTTAATCATCCTAACACTTCTAATGGTGAGCCTTTTTGATAAATGACCCTGAGACATACATCTAGGTCTGTATTATTTTTACTAATTTTATAAAGCCACGTTTCATTCTAAAAATATTCAATAATTACAGCCTATAATTTCAGCAATCACAAATCAACTCTAACCTAAACATAACTTATCCCAAACACAACCACCCTTAACCTATGGTCCTAATGAATCAAGTATAACATGCTTATAATAAAGAAGGTTTACCTAATGAGGTAAAACCTATATTTAATTGAATAACAAAAACCCAAGTTAAATAATTTATAATTAGTGACATGAAATTTACGAAATGTCACAGTACGTACCCCTTAAGAGAGCTCCGTCTCGGAGCTTAACTCGCTTTATCTCCTGACGGTTCACTCGCGAAAAGTTGAGGATACGTGTAAGGAATGAAGTCTAGAATAACTAACGACACGGTTCGATTCTCGTCATCTAGAAATACGGTGCAGATTAAGGTTGACTATACGTGATAAAGATAGAGTAAGAATTTGTTTAGTTGTTGTGCTCGATCGTATGAATACCGCTGAATTTTTATACTCACATAAAAATTTTGTGATTCTCGGAAATCAAGTAGAAGATCAATTAGACATAACCCATATATAACTATTCCCAGTATTTGAAAAGTCTAAGTCGAACATAGGTAGTCAGACTATGTTCCACTGTCCCTAGGTTAAATATAGGTGACTAGACTATATTTAACCGAGGTTCGATAAAATTTTCAAATACTTAACTTAGTTATACTCGTGATATGTCCATTGTTGGACAAGCATGAAGTTTTCATAAGTATCTTATATACAAAGGGTGATATAAGTTGTACATACGTAAGAATCAATCATAAGTAGTATGAGTGTGTAACACCAGCGAATAAGAAAAATGTGCGTAGAAAAAGGAAGTTTTAAGCAGTTCTAAATCAGTCCACACCGGGCAAGAATCACGTATTACTAACAATGAAAGTTTCATAAGAGAACTTCATGAATGTTGAGAGAGTTGTTCAACTTCAGCTTTTGTAGACGATGAATCAGTTTATAAGAATTATAGGAGTATGATGAAAGGTAACATAATAACAAGATAGTCTTGATTTGTAATAAAATATCAAAATGATTTATAGGATGGTGAAAATTTTGGTATAAGGTAAATGACCGAACGATTTGTAAGATGATAACAAAATAGTTTATTCGGAAATAGTCAAAATAGTTTATGTAATGGTGGTAATGTAGTTTGTAAGGGAGTGACAAAATGATTGGTGGATGACGATAAATATTGCAAAACAGTTTACCGAAATAGTTTATATGACAATAAAGGAGTTGTTTATAAAATGGTAGTGAAATAATGTTGTATAAGGTCTTGAAAAGTTTTAAAGATCATGTCATCATTGACGATTTTTGGAAAAATAATTGAGACGAATGTGTCAACCACAACGTATGAAAAAGATTTAGGGGATCATAAGATAAATAAGTATATATAACAGTTTAGTAATTTTGGTGAAATAGATACATAATTGGGAGAAGTAGGGTTTGACATGATGCCATGAAGACTGAGCATATACAAGGTAAGAATCGGTAAAACATTTATAAAGATAAGTAGTCGAGAGTGAACCAAGTGCATATGAATAGTCTTTATATGCATAGTATCAATGGTGGTGCTTCGGAAAGTAAGCAGAAATGCTTAGAAAACATGAGTTCACGAGGAGTAAGGCAACCAATAGAAATTGATAACTTATAACAGGTTTCGACGTTATATGAAATTATATAGCATACGGTGATGAAAGAGTTAAGAGACCATTGTAATCATATACAATGTTAGATAAATAAGAGAGACCATTGTAATCGCATACAATGTCGGAAAAATATGAGAGACCATTGTAATCACATACAATGTCTAAGAAATAAGATAGACCATTGTAATCACATACAATGTCGGATAAATAAGAGAGACCATTGTAATCGCATACAATGTCTGATAAATAAAAGAGACCATTGTAATCACATACAATGTATGATAAATAAAAGAGACCATTGTAATCACATACAATGTCTGATAAATAAGAGAGACCATTGTACTCACATACAATGGCTGAGAAATACCATCGTGTAACTCACAATGTTTAGAAGAGTTTAGTATTCACATAGAGAAACTCCGTTAAGAAAAATAGCGACGCTTTCGAAGATGTGTATAAATTTCCATATGGAAATTCACAATGCACATGAATAGCATAAAATGCAACAAGGAAGTTTAGTGCGCAAAGTTATATATATAAGAGTGATACTTTCGCGGATTATCGGATGAGTTAAGAAATAATTATAGTGCTCCTATAATTATCCTTAATATAATTAAGATATACTTGATGGAGTAATAGGATATTCAGGAGTAGGCGCGCATGGATATCGGACAAGATGATGGAAGCTCATGATTTTGAAAAAAATAAATGATTATAGTCTAGGTTTTTAAAACAAAAAGACCTAGTTCACTATAATTTGTGCTCTGGTACCAATCTTTAACACCCCCATTTTCAGGTTTGCAGCGGAAGGGACATGGGGTGCTATATATCGATCACATAGTACAAACATAATAAACAAGTTTCATACAAGAAATATTTAATAATCATAAACCTTAAAAGGTTATTATGTTTTACAAGAAGTCCCAAAAGTTTACAAAGTTTAAAAGATACAAAGGATAATGAAAGTCTTTAACATTTTAGTACATAATAAAACATTTAAAAACATGAGCCATCTTGATTGATAATCTTTCCTTGCGCGGCCCATCAAAGCTGAGATACCTACGGACCTGAGATAAAACATGCTAAAAGTCAACAAATAATGTTGAGTGAATTCATAGAGTTTAGTAATAATAAAGTGAATACAAGTATCATTCATCGGGTAACAAGTATGATCAGTACTTGTTGGTTATTAGATTATAACATAGAGCTCATGAAACCGAACCTTAACCAAGTTTATCATTTGCCCCGGTAGGGTAATATTTGCCATTTACCTCATATTCTCAATATTATATGACCGTTGAAAGATGAGAGCTACTCATTCGGCCAGGCTGGTCAATGCCCAATATGCATATTTATAATATTAGCGTTCACACAAAATTAACGGTTCATGATGGGGACTTAATTGGCAAGAGTTACTCATTATCTTATAATCATGTATTCGGGTCAAGCATACCAAAAAGCTACTTGTATTCGTTTTGTAAAACTAGCATGTATCCCCCTCGCGAGGTTTATAAATCATTTAAAAGATTAAAAGCGAGGCTATAAACTCACCTTAAGTAGTGGAGTGATCGAGCACGAATAAGGCAATCGAAGAATCAAAGCGAAATTAGAAATGACCTATAACAAGAAACGTGTCTAAGAGTATGCAAATTGAATAAGAGAATGGATGCACATTATTATACTTGATTCATACAGTCAAGGGATTGTACTAAGGGTTTTCACAAGTCATATGTTCATGGTTCCCAAAAATAGCAAGTTTCCGAGTTGTTTTACCCAACACATTTTCTTAGTTTTACTAGTGGCTGAAAACTTTCCCCGACTTGTAAAAATCACTACTTGCAAACCGTAAGTCAACTTTTTAAGTTATTTATATCCCTAGTTTCCCCTAAGTCCCTAGTGTACTGTAAAAATAAGTTTACTCAAAAATTTGCAGGTCTAACCACTTTTTATAAATTTTCTTTACAGACCTGTCCTAAAGAAAAGTGTGACTGAATTTTACGGCTTACCGTATCGGCCGCCATTTGAAATCTACAGGTCCTATAAAGGTGAGGCCAATTGGAGATGATAGCTCTATTTGTCTAGTACAGGTAGCATATTTAGTTTTCAAAAAGTTATGGAATAAAACTTGATTTTTGCCCCGAATGCCAACAGCATACAGAATCTGACCCTTTTTACCATAAAATTCATAGTTTAATCATCCTAACACTTCTAATGGTGAGCCTTTTTGATAAATGACCCTGAGACATACATCTAGGTCTGTATTATTTTTACTAATTTTATAAAGCCACGTTTCATTCTAAAAACATTCAATAATCACAGCCTATAATTTCAGCAATCACAAATCAACTCTAACCTAAACATAACTTATCCCAAACACAATCACCCTTAACCTATGGTCCTAATGAATCAAGTATAACATGCTTATCATAAAGAAGGTTTACCTACTGAGGTAAAACCCATATTTAATTGAATAACAAAAACCCATTGCATGTAACAAAAATCAATGAAGATGATGAGATTAACTTACTAGGAGTGCAAAATCAATAAAACCTTTTCTAGGGCTAGATTAAAAACGACCAAGAGACACCACCACAAGCTTGGACCTTCTCTTCTACTCTTCAAATAGAGCTTGAGGGTTGTGGAGATGGCTCTAAAATAATCTTGAGGAATACTTCAAGAAAACCTCAATAAAACATCAAGAAACTTCAAGAAAACCTCCTAATCTTCAATTCAAATCACCATCTTCTTCAAGGGTCTTCAAGGGAATGTTATGGAGATGATTTTATGATTAAAAAGATGATAAGATGGTGCTTGGAATCTGTCTTGAGTCGTTCACAAGGGTGGAGAAAACAAGGGATGAGTATTTTGATCCAAAAATGCATTTATGAGAAGTGTTTTAGTGGTATTAAGACTTAGGTAGTGGGAGACAAACATAAAAGTAAGGTAGCCAAGTGTACAAGAGTGTAAGAAGTCACAAATGAGTCACCACATATGTGGGTGGGTCGTTCATAACAAGAAAGGGGAGAAAAGGGTAGTGGTTTTGTATAAAACATGAGCTACGGTGTGTATTTTGATCCCGGTAATTGCAAACGTAAAGTTTTTAAACTGCGAAACGTAAAACCGGGTAGTAATAAAATGTAAAACATATAAAAATGTTAAAACTTATTATCATAACTTATTTAAGTATTTTAGATGAGTGGTGAGTTCATCGAAGAGTTTAAACATTTTTAAAATTAAAACCGTGAGTTGAAAACGCGTTTGGTGACATTGGTTCTTGAAAAAAGTGATGTAAACTTTAAAAATGAAACGAAAAGTATAAAACTCATTTGTAAACATGAAAATAGGTTAAAATGCATAAAACATGTCATTTTCGTAGTCTAGGGTTGACTCACGTTGTTAAAACCATAAAATGTAATTTTAAACCGAGTAAAATGTAACGGTGCAAGGTTTACGTAAAAATGAAAAAAAAAAAATTTAGGACTTTTAAAAGAGGATTGTAAGGAAACAATGATGCATAAGAAATGTAGATAGGACATAGTCTAGTCGCGGTTGGATTAATTGAACGTGTCACGATGTACGCGGATAACTTCCGACAAAGTTAATTATAAAAAAAATAGTTAAATAATAAAAATATTATAATTAGTGACATGAAATTTACGAAATGTCACACAACCACTGTGGATTATCAGTCATAATCACCAATTTCATTTCCATCAATATTAATGAGCCGCATATTCAGCCACATATTGAACACATACCAACAAAAAAAGGACAAATCAAAAGTCTAAACACTATATCGTAATCAAACTGAAACTAAAAGAGGATATACCTTTATGCAAAGACTAATCAAGAATAAATTAACTGACAACACCATCAGCAGAAACCCCTAAATCGGGACCTCTTTTACCAGCAAACCCCTTTTGCCAGTAAACCCTGCCATGGCTGCAACCACAAAATCGATGTGGCTACCCCGCGATATACGGGGTTCGACCGCCATTAAGATTTTGCCTGGTAAACTGTTTTGGATCTAGGGTTTGATACAGTAGATACAAAAAAGCTAAGAAACACCGATTGTGAATGTTCTGGAGTTTGGTTAGGTATTAAAAAAGTAGCCGGACTGGACTGGGTTGGGTTACCGGCAAGCAAAGCAGGCCAAAAGTGGCCCAAAAGTTTTGGCGGGAAACGACCTACAGTGCTAAACGGCGACGTTTGGCACCTGTTTTAAGTAAACTTATAATTCACCTTTGCACCCAAAAACTTGGATTGTATTATGATCTTCTCATAAATCCATAAAATGTAAAGAAACCCTCTTCATTTCTCAAATGATTTTCTACAATATAACAATACCTGGAACAATTCGCTAGTGTAAACACAAATTTTGCATAAGGTATATATATGTTTCAAGAGTTCTCTGCAGATTTTTTTTCCTATTTTCAATAAAAGAACCAAGTTTACAGCTTCTTGAACTTGGTAGTGCAAGAAAATGGGTCACTAGGCAAAAAGTTGTTACAAGTTAACTGATCAAATAGTACAGATCGAACAGGTTCATATATAGAATCAATTACAGAAACGACCTAAAAAGCTTACAAATTTATTGAAGACCTAGAAGTTCATTCACATGTCTTATTTAAAGGTAGACAATTTACAAGTTCATTCGCTAATAAGAGACTAGCTATTTTTTTTACATAGATCCTTATTGGCATTTCTTTTGAATGAAGTGAAGGAGTGGTTTGCAGGTGAAGTGATTAGAAGTTAACAACCTGGGTGTATATGTGTTTTGGTGTTTGTCCCATGTACAAAGAAGGTGGAGACCAAGGATAAGGGAAAGGCTGTCTATGGTAGTACATATATTGGTCATGAGTAGTCTTTTGAGCCAAAGTCAATATCTCTTAGCTCTTTTGAATGTGTAATCATGTAAATGGCAAAAGATGTATTTTTGGGAAACGGGTTGACATCTGACCCGTATCTAAATGGGTCGAAACACATGTAGCATGTCTGGGCAGCTACCTCAATGAACTGATATTTAGATGTACGTGCAACGAAGAAGAGATGCAGATCGTAGGTATCAAAGTAGAGCATTTTCAGCAATAAAAATATATGTCAAGTTTTTCCAACAAATAATGAACCATTTGACTCAGTTTGGTCAGGCTGGCATTGCTATGATATTATTTTACAAAGACATAAACTGCAGCAAGGTTTATTATCTTACTGTGCAAATCGCAACCTCGAAACACAACATCAATTCTTAATACATCGTAAAATCCAAAAAAATCTGCAAACAGGCTGTAGAGGAAATGATTTCTACTCGTGCATTTGATCAAACACCTGGTGGGTGTCTCCTACATGAAAGCTATTTATCTAAATAAAAGACATGGATTTATCAAAGATTATTGTGGCCAATAAAAAGACCAAATAAAAATTACAAAGATGATTGTATTGTGGACATAATAAAGGTTCTCTCTTTTTATTGGACTACCATGACCATCTGATTTGTCCATACTTCCCAAACAGGCAAAAGACCCCACCATGCTCTGATATAGTTGGGAGGTCTAAATCTTGATCTAAATCTTCATCACAAATAACTCTTACACCACACTCCTTCAATTCAATATCTACATTCTCTTTAAAACAAAATGTAACAAAATTCTTTGCTTCCTCCCAATCCCATATTTCAGATGTCATATAATGCAACCATATCATATCTGACTCATCGATTCTTATTGGCTTACCCTTAAAATATTCCGAATAGTAGGTTGGACTGCATCCTCCCAAATCAGCTCCATCAAAGTTGTTTACATCGTATCCAAAATCTGTGGAAGGTCCTTTTCTCTTAAAAATAGCACAAATTCCATATCCCCTAAACTTACTGAAGCTCCAATCTAATGGTAATTCGACCTTTACCTGATTTCCAATACTTTTATTTGTAAACCAAATTGGAATGCTATTTCCTTCATAAAACATATTCATACCCCTAATGGAACTTCCTGGCAAACGGAACAATCCACATCTGTTATTCTGGATACCCGCATAATGAAGGAAAGAAGAAAATCGGTTTGTAAAGCCTTGGGAAGTTACAAATGAGTCGAGACACTGAGTCTCCGATATCGACACCTGGCTATCAATGGCAAGATTCTTAAACAGATTTGGACAATTCCTGAGATGAGTGAACCCTTTGCTCTTAATTGGGTTTGATCTCGTAATTGAACATAAGGAGGTGCAATCAGATGCATTAATTTCTAGTAAGCTAGGTGGAAGTTCGGGCAACACTTCCAGTGTAACACCCCCAACTCAAATATGGCAGCTATCGTGCTGGGGGTATTACGAAAATAGAAACCAGGCACATTTATAGTAAACGACCACAACTCGGGACGTTTGAAATGTGACCAAAACATATCATTCGATTTACA
>LBNU01029778.1:38773-52391 GCA_014162995.1 Artemisia annua
TTTTTTTTTTTTTTTTTTTTTTTTTAACAAAATAAATAGGTTTTTAAAAATATTTTTTTTTAAATAATTTTTTTATAAAAAATAATTTAAAAAAAAATTTTTTGAAAATATATATATTTTTTAGAATTGTTATTTAGAAAAAATAATTTTTATAAAAAATAAATTAAAAAAAAAATAAATTAATTTTTTTAAAATAAATTTTTAAAAAAATAAGTTTTTTTTTTAAATAAATTAAAAAAATATTTTTTTAAATATATTTTTTTAGAATTGATATTTAGAAAAAATAAAAAATTTTAAATAATTTTTATAAAAAATAAATTTAATTTTTTTTTAAATAATTTTTTTTTAAAATAACTTTTTAAAAAAATTAAATTAAAAAAAAAATAAATTAAAAATAAAATATAATTTATAAAAAAATATTTTTTTTAATATATTTTTTTAGAATTGTTATTTAGAAAAAAAAAATTTTAAAAAAAAAATCAACAAATATATATATCTTTTTTTCATTTCTCGGATCAAGTCTTTGTTGTTACCAAACATTAGAATTGAACAAAATTCTCTACTGATTTCTATTCTCTGAATTTATATTCTCTGCTTCATTTATATTCTCTGAAATTCTCTCTACCAAACGTGCCCTTATAAGAGATCGAGGGGGTTGTGGCCCTCCCAGATTTTTTAACCCTATGTATATTTTATACACTATATTGCCCCCTTTACTTTTTAAGTTGGCATCTCAACAACGTTCAAATTACACTATATTGCCCCCTTTACTTTTTAAGTTGGCATCTCAACAACGTTCAAATTCCGTCTCTGATTACACAAAAATCTTAACAAACTATGGATAAGTATAACAACGGCTAAAGATTCGTTTACTAGTATAATTTTTGCAAACCTCCAAAAAGACGCACACCAAATGGTTACTTCATAAATTCCCTCATCACTATAAATAAATCGAACGTGTTCCATTAAAAAAATTACTAGCTTGGATAAGTGAGAACGTTAATGTATTTTTAAAGTAAAAAGTTTCTTAGATATATGTTTTAAAAAACCCATGTTTTAATTAGTATGAGCCGTCACATACTTATATTGTCATAGTCACTGAGTCACTCTTTTAATGCAAATCCCAAGTGATTTGTATTGATTATATGAGTGGTGATTAAAAAAGAAATAAAAGTAAAATGAGAAGAATGAGAAGGATTGAATAAGAAATAAAGTAAATAGTATTGATTATATGTGTTAGCTAGTTGGTTTAAATTGATTGATAATTATGCAACTAAGTACGCGAAAGAAAAGATTTTCTTTGACCATGACGACATTAGATAAGAGATAAATAAAAAAAAATAAATAAATAAATAAAAAAAATAAATAAAAAATTATAACTATCTAAATAGGTATTAGATTAATTAAGATTTTACTGCTCCCTCCGGCCCATTCTTACGCTATGTTCCTAGTTCTCAAATGAAAGAAAAGAAGAGAAAAAAAATGGGGGAAAAATGAATAGTATTTTGACTTTGTTTATCGTACCTGAGTTATAAGAAAAAAGAAGAGATAATTAATGATTTTATTATATATAAATGTTTGAGTAAATTACATAAATCATCCTTATGGTTAGGCCAAAATTGCACGTTTTGTCCTTAACTCTCAAAATGTACACATATCGTCCTTGTTGTCGATTTTACGCTATGTTCCTCCGGCCCATTCTTATGCTTTGTTCCTAGTTATCAAATGAAAGAAAAGAAGGGAAAAAATGGGGGGAGGGGGGGAATGAATAGTATTTTGACTTTGTTTATCGTACCCGAGTTATAAGAAAAAAGAAGAGATAATTGATGATTTTATAAGTATACCCTTTGTTCTATATAAATGTTAGAGTAAATTACATAAATCGTCCTTATGGTTAGACCAAAATTGCACGTTTCGTCCTTAACTCTCAAGATGTACACATATCGTCATTGTTGTCCATTTTGCATTGACCCGTCCTTTGACCGAACGAGTGTTAGTTTGAGTCATTAACTCTGGTCATGTGCCGCGCACGTGAGGGCATTTTAGTCATTTTACGTCCATAATAAACCATATGGACCATTTTTTAACTAGAACTTAAACTTTTTTTCTTTTCTTTTTAATTAATTCATTTACTTTTGATTTAGCGTAAGTTACACCGATCGTCCCTGAACTCAAGCCCGTTGTCGCATTTGGTCCCCCGTTTTGATTTAGTGGCATACGTGGTCCCTGTTTTGGCAAACAGTTACCGCTTGGTCCCTGGAGCCCCGTTATGCATAACAATCATTAAATGGTGCCTTGTGAAGTTACTAAAATTCCACTTCCCTCTTTCCCTGTTTCCCCCAAACAAAGACCCCTAAATAACCCAAAGCCATATCTAGACCATCACCTTAAAAGCCCTACAATCAAAAACCAAATCCAAACCCTCATTTCGAGAACTCAAAACCCAACTCAAATTCAAAACATATCATGTCGTTTGGAGCTAAAGCTAATGGTATTCTGATGATTCCGAGGTAAAACACACATCCATTTTTTTCTGTTTCTTGTTTTGTTTTAATCACTTGTCTTTTTGAAAGTATAGTTACCTAACAACTAATTTCGAGGTGTAGAATTTGTTGGTAACTCTTTTATGCGTATACCCCAATGGGATTCTTATGAGTTATAGGCTTGTAGCTAATACCTGAAATTTTTTTAGAATTATGGAACCAGTTCAGCGGGCACATAGAACATCCAACTACGCATCAGAAGATTATATTAGCAACATGCCAGATAATGTGATCACTAATATTTTGAATCGTTTGCCAATAAAAGATGTGGCGAGGACCGATATCTTAGCGAGAAACTGGAGGTTTAAGTGGACTTTGCTCACCGATCTCATAGTTCATGAGGATTTCTTTTATCATAGTTAATGAGGATTTTTTTTAAAGGTCCCATAAGAGGGTTTGTCTTCTCCATAGAGCCCAAAATGTTGTATGGACAAGAAGTATTGAATTATGACGAGATTCAGCATTGGGTTCTGTTTTTTTCTCGGAAAGGAATTTAGGAGCTCATAATTAGAAACTGGTATGGTGAACCACTTGCGTTGCCAACCCAACTTTACTCTCATATGGAGTTGAAACATCTGGAACTTCCTTATTGTTGTTTTCATAATTTGCATTGTTTTTGTAGTTTTCCAAATCTATTGAGCTTAGAATCGTCAACTGTAACTTTTTAAAGTTGTACATTGTGAGAGTTTATTGCTCGTTGTCCCTTACTTGAGTTTATGAAAATTAACCTTGTTACTACAAACGAGATGAGACTCATCGAAATTTCAAAACTTAGAAATATCAAGACGTTATATTTGTCATTTGGTGTTTGGAACAAGACGACGACAATCCCAAGTTCCAATATCTTTAGCTGGCAAGTCTTCCAAAACTTGAGAAGCTTACATTAGTTTTTTAGGACTACAAGTTAAGACCAATTTGAGTTTTTATACTTCAAATTACAGAATGTTAAAGTAATCTCTAAAACTTATGAAATATAATCTCTAAAACTTACAAAAGGTGGACTTTTTTAGTTGTTGGCAAAAGCTAATTCCAAAAAGAAAGTAAATGTCGCCTTTCTATGCCTCAAGACTCTTAATCTATCCGGAGTGGATTTTAAGAATAATATTATGGTATCATTCATCGGTGAAATGACTCGTGGATCTCCAAATTTCAAATGCTAGAAACCAGAGTCAGTGGAATGCATATGTATCAAATATATCATCTTAAATTGCCATGGTTGAGCATCTGAATACTATGTCATTTTGCAGGGTTCATACAAGCTTAATGTTCTACCTTGGGAACTTTGTTCATTAGATTTAGACAGCAGCACATTGGGGCCGTTGCAGCTTCAGAGTGTGGTGTTTCAATCTTTTCCGTGTTCAGAGAATGAATTATCTTTAATAAAGTTTATACTTGTGTGTTCCCCCTTGCTAAAGAAAATTTCTATCAGGCTCAGCGATTTGAGTGATGATAAGACTGAAAATATCAAGATGAATTGGGAGTTGGCTAGAAAGCTGTTGAAACTCCACCGAGCTTCCTAACAGCCGGAAAAGACTTCTTTCAGTGGTTGTAGTTTAAACCTACCCTTCCATATCGTGTAGTTTTATATCAATGGTTAATCTTATGGTTGTAGTAGCAGTGTTACTTATCTAATGTTTAGTCTTAGGGCTTACTTTTCAGAATGCTTATATATAAACTATGCTTGCTATATATGTCTGATGTGCTTTGCTTTGTTTTGTAATATTATTTGGATATGACGGTTGTGGTATGGAAAAACCGTGAACCTTCTCAACACTATTCTCATAGACTTCCTTAATACTTAACTTGCATTCCTTCCCATCATTATTCTTCCATGTAATCCAATCATCCTTCTCAACATTTAATTTGGTTCCTGAATCTGCGTCACATTTGGATAGACTTGATCCTATTCACTAGGCCATGCCCATTTGTCATTGCATACCACTTGAAATTATTTTGAATAAGGGCTATTGGTCTAAAAAAGCATCGAACTTGCCACGTTTTCCTATTGTAGGAATCAATCTTTTAATTTTCCTATTCGATGCAAATCTTTCACTAATCCTCCTATTCTAGCCCTATAATGGGGAGGATTTGACGTGGCAACTCTTAATCACTTGTTAACCCGTTTTCTTTGGCTACAACAGGAATGTTAGAATCCCATTCAACAAAGTTATAGGACACTCCATTATATCAACATATAGTTAGAATCTCATTCAACAAAGTGAAGAGATATGGCTAACTACCCTTCATTTATTGGCATATAAATATCACATTTGCATAGTTGACTTCCCCACATTTAATGGCACACCAAACACACATAAACATATACTGTTTTTACACTTATTTCTATCAAACCCTAATCACCATGAGTTCAAGCAAAAAACCATGTATGTCGTGCTCCCTTTTATGCTTTTTAGCTAATTTTTAGTATATGTTGTACTCCCTTTAATGCTTTTTAGCTTATTTTTAGTATATCTTGTGCTCCCTTTAATGCTTTTTACCATAGCAGATCACACAACAAGTATTTTCATAAATAATACTTAGCATAGGCACGGACGACTTTTGAGCACGCTTGGTGAAGAGCAAATGAGCCTGCGCTTGAAGTTAAGGTTTTGATGATGGTTGTCATGATGTTGTCGATTTGTGGGACGATTTTGGTGCCATGAACACGAGCAAGAACTTCGTATAGAGAGATTGTGTATTCACCAGATGTTAATCCAGTTTCTTTGGTCTCAGAAACTTGAGCAAGAAAGATCGAGATTGCCTTTGAATCCAAATCGTTTACATATGACTTTAATGCTTTCTTGACTGACCTTCTAGTAGCCGATTCCTTATCAAGATTTTCTAACTCACGTCTCAACACCGGGCTTAATTTTTTTCCCATTTGGCATAAAACTGCAAAACAAACTACATTGCTTTGAATCAGGCACAGGATATGTAAAATAAACAAAAGGTGCTGATATAAATCACACAAATCAACCTGAATATTGATATGGGTTAGCTGGTTAAACTGATTAGGCTACTACAACAAAAGGGATAACCTAAGATATTTAGGATAATGACATAAGAACAACAACTTACTTTGGCAAAAGTATCAAATTATGCAACACACTTTTTGTGTGCACAACCTAATGCAATGTACTATTCTGCTATTCACAAGTGTTTTATTTCATGCTAATAACTTAAAGGTGTTCCATCATTTTATTTCATACACATACATCGCATTAAGTGGTACAAAAATATAAGTTTCATAAATCTGTATATACTTCTGAGATCACATTGCTATGACATGCTATTATCCTACATATACCAAAATAGAATCATATGAATACCTATTATCACACAGTTGTAATTTTCATAGCCAAACCAAAACCAATCCAAAAACGTGACATAACAACCATTTTATCCGAAAATTTTCTTTGATACCACTACAAATAAAACTTACTTTTTTTTTCCAACAAGAACTAAAAGTTTCAATACAATTTCAAGAAAAACAACAGAACAAAACCAAACCTTAATTTATCAAAAAAAAAGATCTATAAAATGCAAAACTCTTTATGGGTATTTCATAATCTTGAATACAACCCACAAAAAATATATACTCTAATAATTAACATCTAATGACGTTCAAATTCTTGTTCAAGATTAGCTCAAGAATTAACCTTAAGATAAACATAGAGCGTAGGACATGCGATACACGCGACCAAAGGTGTCGAATCAAGTGAGGCATACAACGCGTGAACCTCACGAACCATCGTTTCTCCGCCATTGTCATACCAGAACTGACTTAATCCCAAGTCCTCCTTTACCAATGCCACCTCTTCCGTCGTCGTTTCTCCGCCATTGTTTTCTGCGACCAGTGAGGTGTTTTGTTGGAGAGAAACTCTTTGAGAGCTGCTAGAGTATGTGCGCTCAGCGACGGAGTGGGTTTAATGATTTAGGATTTGGGTTTGTATTGAATTTGATTTTTTTGACGATTTTAGATTGCTAAATATGTGTGTGCGTTTTTTTAATTGTGTATGTATGCTGGTTATAGGTGTTTGTAAATTAAGAAAAAAAAAAAAAAAAAGGCATTTTAGTAACTTCACAAGGTACTTAACGAGACATTTAACTAGTGTTAGGCATAACGGGGCTCTAGGGACCAAACGGGTCACGTTTCGCAACATCGGGGATGACGTACGCCAGAAAAATGAAACGGGAGACCAATCATGAGAACGGGGTAAAGTTCAGGACCAACGGTGTAATAGACCCTAAAAAAGCACTCGATATATATTACGGTAATTATAGTGCTAGAAAGTAGGGCCTTCTTTATATTCATATCCAATTCTCATTACGCAATTATGCATGGGGTAAGCTACGAAACGTACAAACATGTACGCATCATTTTTTGCGTAATTAATATCCTCACAAGGGAGCATGTGATGATATAATATGACCCTTCTTTTTTAATACGGAGTACATCAAGCAGGATTAATGAAAGAAAAAATAAGTGTGCATATAATATACTCTGCCAGATAAAATTCTGAATTTATATTTATATGATTTCTAACTGTATATACCAAATAATAATAATAATAATAATAATAATAATAATAATAATAATAATAATAATAATAATAATAATAATAATAATAATAATAATAATAATAATAATAAAAGTGTTGAATAAATAATAAAAAAATAATAATAATAATAATAATAATAATAATAATAATAATAATAATAATAATAATAATAATAATAATAATAATAAATGAGAATACTTATAATATAATTAATCAATTTTTTTTCTTGTTTCAATACCATTTAAATAATGTTCTGACTATACGTGTAATTGTTTATGTGTCAAAAGTTCTTTATAGATCCAACTTTTACCATATAACCTATCAAGCAATCTTAGCCACTCATTTTTTTTATCAAAATAAAAAAATAAACTTCCACCTTTTTCTTAAAACTTAAATATTTCGCAAATCGTAAATCGTCAGGCTACAAAAAAATACCATCGCGACGAGAATTAAATTATCTTTCTATAGACATGCATTGTTATATACTTTCGACGAACTTTTTTTCGATGAACTTTATTTTTTTCGCCCAGAAAAATCATATATGATTCGTAAGAATCATATATGATTCGATTTTAACAAATCATATATGATTCTTACGAATCATAAGAATCATATATGATTCGTAAGAATCGAATCATATATGATTTTTACGAATCATATATGATTCTTTCTGGGCGGAAATTAAAAAAAAAAATCGTCGAAAGTATATAACAATGCATATCTATAGAAAGATCATTTAATTCTCGTCGCGATGGTATTTTTTTGTAGCTTGAAGATTTACCGTTTGCAAGATATGTTGTTTTGAAAAAAAATGTGGAAAATATAAATGGGTGGCTATGATTGGTTGATAGGTTCTATGACATGTATGGGTTCTTCATGGATCTCAACTCTTGTTTATGTATACCTATGATTTTGTCGGGTACAAAATTATAAGATAATGTTCACATGAAATTCTGTATGTGAAGGTTTATCCGATCTACCGTAACTTCAGTAAATGTCACATGAAATGATCATGAAATTATTGAAACTTGAAGATATCAAAGATTTTATTTTGTTTTTTATAAATTTCTTTGAAAATGAACTCAGCACTCTCGTCATTTTTCTTTCAGGTTTATTTATTTAATCAATTATATTATACAAAGCATCAGGACTTTGAACGAAAGATAGACGAAGTTTGAAATTTTTTTGAAGTTAATCTCAGCTCTAGGATAGTCTTCTGATTGGCTCCATTATCATATTTGATGCTCTAACCTACTACACAAACACAATTTACAAGCTGTTACAATTTTTTAGGAGGCCCTTTGCAATGACCAACTATAAAATGAACCCCGTTTAAGAGCATGTACATCAATAACGCCTCACCGGCGTTAAACCATCAATAACGCGCGTTAATACGACGTGAACCGATGGAAGCTCTTGCGTTAAACCGGCGTTAACGTCTTGTGTTAATCTATTAACGCCTCGTTAAGGCGTGAAGTGTAAAAAAAAAAAAAAAAAAAAAAAAAAANAAAATCTTCTTCATTCACAATGGACCCAAATCAAAATGCCGAATCATCTCGGACTTGGTCAGACATAGATGACGAAGAAGATATAGAGTTTATGATTGCTGCGTACGAGTATCAGCAACGCTTAGAACAAGAAGAAGCTCATCCTCAGGTGCCTCGTACCCACATATTTCGTGAACGTGAGCTTGCTGAAGAACATTTGCTAAACGACTATTTCATTCAAGGTTCTAAGTATACGCCCCGTAATTTTCGTAAAAGGTTTCGCATGAGCCAGAAACTATTTCTAAAAATAGTCAAAGGTATTGAATCTTATGAATCCGATGTTATTCCAGATCACTTTCAATACTTTAAGGCAGGACACGATTGTACGGGTCGAGGGAGTATTAGTGCTCTTATGAAGTGTACAGCTGCCATACGCCAATTGGCATACGGCAGCGTACCCGATGCGTTTGATGAGCATTTGCAAATGGGTGCGAGTACTTCATGTTTATGTCTTGATAATTTTAACATGTGTGTTATGGATTTGTTTATGCCTAAGTTTTTAAGAAAACCAACATGAGCGGACGTTCAAAGTATTTACCAAAAGCATGAAAAGGAACATAGTTTTCCAGGAATGCTTGGTAGCATTGATTGCATGCATTGGGCATGGAAAAATTGTCGGGTGGCTTGGCAGGAGCAATTTGGTAGGGGTGATAAAAGATACTCAACGTTAATGCTTGAAGCTGTTTGATGAGTGTGCAAATACTCATCATTTCTGTCACATTTAGACTGCAAAAACATCTGAAAACACACAGAAATACCACAAAATACATAAAATATCTTTGAATTGTGTTTTTATGTGTTTCAGATACAAAAGGATTGAAAACTGATGAAAAACAGTCAAGTTTGCATAATTGGCAGTTTCAGTCCCTGAACTTTGAAAAATTGGCAAATCTAGTCCCTGGCTATTCAAAACATGGAAAATATCATCAAAGGTCCTTTGGGATTCACAAGTTGTCAAAAGAAGTCCTTTAAAGTCAAAAATTGCAAAATGACAACTTTGGTCCCTCAAGTTTGAAAAATGGCAAAATAGGCCCCTGAACTTTTACACTTTGGCATAACTAGTCCCTGAAAGTTTAAAATGTAAGAAAAGTCAACTTTAGTCCATGGGATATCAAACATGTTCACTTTCAGTCCCTGGATAAAAGTTTTCTCAAATTGGCAACTTTTACCCCTCAAGTTACAAAATTGGCAAAATTAGTCCCTGGGTGTTTAAAAATGGAATTTTATCAAATAACACCCTTGTACTATTCATAATTTACAATTTTGGCCCTTTTGATAAACTTTTGGGGAATTTACAATTTCACCCTCTAAGAATCCAAAAATGACATAAAAGGTCCTTATAAGTTTTAAAATGTTAAAAATTATCAACTTTAGTCCTTGTGTTATTATTATATGGCAGGTTTAGCCCTTGAAGAAAGTTTGGAAAGTTGGCAGTTTAGGTCCCTAAAGTTTCAGCTTTGTACCATTTTAGTCCTTGGGCTTAAACTACTAAACCAAACCTTATATTAAACCCTTAACCCATTTACCCTTAGCCCAAAATAAATAAACAAACCCAACACCCTTACCCCTGGCCCAACAAACTCAGCCCAACACCCTTTTATATAAAAACGGGGTTTGACCCGTTTGACTTTCATCCCTCCCAAACCCACACACACTGTACTCCCTCCTCACCCCCAACCTTAAACCAGAAACCACCATGGTTTCACCACCTCATCACCACCACCTGTCTACCTCCACCTCACCCTCTACACCTCATCACACCAAACCATCTCCCCATTTAATGCTTCTTCACTACTTTTTCCTCCAAACCATACCACAAACCCTGTTTCTGCTACTAACCCCCCAACTTGACCACTAAATCTATCAAACTGTCCCCTACACCTCATATAACATTCCAAGAACCCTTAATTGCTCTCAAGCCACCCCAACTGTTCAAACAGTTTTTTGGCGCCAAAAAGTCCAAATGGACGTTTGTGATGAATTGGATGAAATCAAGGGTCAAGATGAAGTGGGAAAGATTCAGAGGTCGACAAGGAACCCTAAATATCTTTATAAAGCAAGAGAGAAGCAGAGGAGAAAAATATCTAGTGTAATTTAGCTTTATTAATGTCGACTAATGTATTTTTCTAAATTCCAGTGTTGTTCTAAGTTTTCAAGTACTTTCTTAAGCATTCTCAGTGTATAATAACTCTTTCTCAAGTATCAATTTCAGTGTTAATGTTAAATTACAGTTTATGCAAAGTTCTTGTCTAATCATCAAGTTATTAAGAATGTTGTTGGTAGTTGTTAGTAAGGACTAATAAGCTCATGTAAGCTCCTAAATAGCTTCTGAGAGCTATTAGAGACCTTAAAATCCAGTGTAATAGTTATAAGCAAAAATAATCAAAAATCACAAGAAAAATAATGAAAAATAAAAAATCAGTGTTCATGAAGAATCAAGCATGGAGCAGGGTGTATTGTGGATTGCCCTTGGTTTAGTGCTTCTTGGGAAGCTATAGGGTGTGTTCTTGGTCCTTGTTCTTGGTTCTAAGCAGTATTGACATCTTGTAAGCCTCTTTCTAAAAAGTTGCAAGTTACTGTGTAGTAGCTTATATTCTGCTTAACCTTGTTTATTTGTGTTTATTGGTGATTTTTAGTTGAAATATTACTTAAATTCTATAGCTTGTTAATCTATATTCTTAGTTGCTCATATTTCTATTTTAACTGCCAAAATAGTGTATTCATGATCTATTAGTTCTAGTAGTTATTGTTAGTATTTATATGCTTATTTCATCTTATTATAGCATATTAAGTCATTACATATCAGTGTTATGGTCTTAATTAGCCTCATGCTTTGAAATCTAAAAATCTATGACTTTTAAGGAGTGTTTGGCTCAATAGAGATCAGTGTGTTCTAGTTTGTTTTTGTGGTTGTTTTTGGCTCAAACATATTTCAATAGGTTTAATTAGGTCAATGGAAACATAAAACTCAGGCCTTGTTTGTTAAAAAGTCAAAGTACTCTTAAACTTCACTTGTTAGTTCACTGTTATAGTTTATAACACTTAATCTTATCAGTTCCATTTAAAAGTTGTTGAGATAACTTAATTTCATCTTATTATAGCATAATATTTCATAATCAGTTAGTAATTTAGGATCAAAGTTCACTTTAGTCAAAGTTAGTGTTCAATTAAAAAAGGATAAAATAAATTTTTGAATAAACTAGTAGAATTTCTACTGATCTTAATATTAGGAATTAGCTTGTGTGCTCTTAAGGGATTAATATCTTGTTGCTAATCTTCAGTGTAGTATTTTTGATAATTTTTATTAAGGTAGTTAAACAGCTTAATTAGTGCTTAACTTTTAGCACTTTTATGAGAAAGTGTCCTGTGCACAGTTTCATAAGTACTTTTCATAAGCTTGCATTTTGTTCATCAATTAGCTTTAGCTTGTGCATATTGGTTCTTTGTGAAGCCCTTGTGGCTAGTTACTTGATTGAGTGCTTATTTGCTTATAACTACTACTTGGATTGCTTAATTTGTGCTTAACATGACCCACAAAACAAACCCCTACACTGAGCAATCAGTGTAATGGGTCAATCTTGCAAGCTCATCAAAAAGCTCATCACTGAGCTTTAGCTTGTGATCATTGTTTCTTTTGGAAGCCAAGCAACCAGTCTCAAGGTCTTTTAGCTTAAATTTCATTTTCAAGCTTAGTTGATAAGCCTGCAACCAGCTTATTCTTTGTCCCATATCTTTGCATACACTGAGTATTCAGTGTTCATAGGCAACTTTCACAAGCTTGCCAAAAGCTCATCACTGAGCTTAAGCTTGTGACCTATAGCTTTTCCTAAAGCTATTCCTCCAATTTTCAAAGTTCAAAGCCTATTTTTCATTTTCAAGTCCTTACACTAGGGCTGCAAGGAGCTTTTTGTTTGTCCCATTCCTGTGTTCAGTTAACAATACAGTGTGTTTTGGCATTTTTCATAAGCCTCTAATAAGCTCACCAGTGGGTCCCATTGTGTGAGCTTTGGCTTTTTGGAATCCTTTCCAGCTCTACTTGCTATCTCAATTCATTATTTGGCTTTTTGAGCTTATTCCTTAAGCTTAAATTGCCATTACATAAGACTGCAAGTGGTGTTTGGATTTTAGTTTACTTGGATTTGCTTATTAGCTTATAAAAAGCTTATTACCTAAATCCAGTGAACAAACTTGTTCATATCACCTACATACATAGTACTTTTCTTTTTATTCACTGTGTAGAGCTTATTCCAAGCTTTTACAAGCTTAAACATCAAACTGTGAAGCAATAAGCTTCACTGAATAAGCTCAAAAGCTCCACACAGCTTATTTTTCACTTCTTAACTTTTTGTTTTTATTAAACTTTGTTATTTCCAGTAGTTTATTAAGTCCATAAAAAGAAAAACACAAAAACATCACTTTTAAGCTAAGTGATAGCTTCTATTTAGGAGCTTAATTGCTTATTAGCTTATTTTCATTAAGGACACATAGTTTTTATATTTTTCTTAGGTCCCTGTATTTATTTAATAATTATATAAAAAGTTTCAGATTTTTCTTAGGTTATTTAGTATTTATAATAAATCAATAATAGTTTTAGTAATTAATAAATAGTGATTAATTAATAATAAATACATAAATAGTGTAATAAATATATTTTCAGTTTCAGAAATTCTTTTATATTATTTTAGACTTTTCTAAATTTTTATTTTATTTTCTTAGGCTTTATTTTACATTTTCTAATTTTTAGGTAATTATTAAATAGTTTAAAATAGTTTTTAATTAATAATAATTAATTAATAAGTCTAATAAATAATTTTAATTTTCCAATAATTTTCTTAAGTCATTAGGATCACAAAAATATAGTTTTCACATTTGTGGGATTTATATTGATCACTTTTCACTTTTTATTTTGTACGTAGACGTTTATTTAAACGTAAACGTACACGTTTTAGGTTTTTAAGTTTTCTTA
>LBNU01029778.1:63740-99070 GCA_014162995.1 Artemisia annua
TATAATATAATTAATCAATTTTTTTCTTGTTTCAATATCATCGCGGGTATAAATAATTTCTGACTATACGTGTAATTGTTTATGTATATCTATATGATTTTGTCCGGTACAAAATTATAAGATAATGTTCACATGAAATTCTGTATGTGTAGGTTTATCCGATCTAACGTAACTTCAGTAAATGTCACATGAAATGATCATGGAATTATTGAAACTTGAAGATATCAAAGATTTTATTATGTTATTTATAAATTTCTTTGAAAATGAACTCAGCACTCTCATCATTTTTCTTTCAGGTTTATTTATTTAATCAATTATATTATACTAAGCATCAGGACTTTGAACGAAAGATGGACGAAGTTTGAAGTTTTTTTGAAGTTAATCTCAGCTCTAGGATAGTCATAACTATAAATTGGCTCCATTATCATATTTGATGCTCTAACCTACTACACAAACACAATTTGCAAGCTGTTACATTTTTTAGGAGGCCCTTTGCAATAACTATAAATTGAACGTACCCCATTTCACAAGGTAAAGAATACAAAGTCAAACATACGTAAAAAGATGCTCATTAATCATGTGTCACATGTTACACGTATAAACAGAAAAATTTAAATGTAAAATATTAGATGTGTATATCGCCGATTACAGATATTAATTTAGAGGTTGGTTGCCTCCAATATCATATTTGATGCTCGAACTACATACTCAAAACCAATTTTCAAGTTGTTTCGTTATTTTCGAAGGCCTTATGGCAAAAGTTTAAACATATGTAAAAAAAAGCTTGTTAATCATGTGTCACGTGTTACACGTATAAACAGAAAGAAAGAAAACGTAAATAGTAGTACATGCATATATCATGACTACAGTTAATTCAGAGGCATTTCAAAATCAGTGCCCGATAACGCTACAGTTAATAAGCTTATTCACTAGTCAATTAAACATGCGCAACGATTATAAAATAAACTTTAACTTATCAGATTTTATTAACATCTTCCCTAGTTATTCTTCCTGTGTCTTGAGTAGAGGAGAGTATGTAATAGTTTATGTTTTTAGCATTACGAGATATATGATCCCTGAAATCATTTGAGATTCCGGAAAGAATATATTGGTAAATAAACAAACAAGATTTAGTTTATCAGATAGATATTTGTGTTAACTCCTTTTATCCGTTAGAATTTAATAATATTTTATCAACCAAATTAACGAATACATATTTTAGTGGTGGTCAAATAAATGGCCGGATGTTTATTTATTTTTATCTTTTTTCGTTCAAAAAATAAAAATAAAAAATAAATGGCCGGAGATACCGTACAATATTCAATTTGTAAGAAAACTTGTCCATCCCGAAAACTACCTAACATAAGAAAAATGTCATTCGTTGACGTTTGACGGTTTGAATAATAGAAGAGTAGAGGTAGAGCTATTAACAATAGAGGTAAAAGAACATGATCACGCTGTAAATAATCATTTTTCAAGAAAAATGTAAATCTTTTAACTTGAAAGTGAGTTAAAAGTACTACGTACATATAGATCGTATTATTTTTTTAGCGAAAGTAGATCGTATTGACTTAACCTTTTCTAGTTTACTTTTGAAACAATAGAATTTAGTTCACTTGAGTCGTAATTACCAGTAAGAAGCAGAACACAAGCCATTAGATCCTCCCATAAATAAAGCGATATTAAAATAATACAAACTGGAAATATGACCACGAGGCAGAATCACTGGGAGGACATCAAGATTGTAAAAATCGTTACGTGCTAGTCGAGAGACCAGGTAACGGCTAGTGATTAATAGGTTACTGAGGATTAATCGGTTTGGAAAATTCTTATATAAAATTATAAAATTTTGAAATCTTTTAACATAAACAAAATGCTTCAAAAATAATATAAGGCTCAAAATTCAAATGTTTCAATTAGTTTTCATAATCTAATTTCGGAATTCATTTAGTGCCGTAAGCATTTAATTAAAATAAGAAAAATGAGCATACTTTCATATATTCTATTAAATCATTGCTTGAGGTGTGTTTGGATCGGCCGCCATGTCGATTTTTACAACACTCGTGGACATCAGGGGCGGATCTAGTGTAGAGCACGGGTATGCAAGTGCATACCCTAAAATTCGACGGGTAGTGTAAAAAACATAGGGTGCATACCCTTCAAGGACCCTTCGAGGACCATTCGAGCAAAAGTGCATACCCTATTTTGAAATCCTAGTTCCGCCACTGGTGGACATGCTACGTAAAAGGAAATGAAAAAAAAAGCTTAAACTCGTTAATTTTCAGCTCAAAATTAACATTTACAGGAAAACTGTCCAAACAACATTGAATTCCAACTACTTCAACACTAACATGTAACCAAGAAACAAGGACACTAAATATGTACATGGATCATAAATCCACAAAATTCAAAATTGACACCAAAAAAAAAAAAATAAATAAATAAGAAACACTAAGTTATTTTCTTCAAACTCAATCAAAAGCTTTTTCGATGTGCTTGATCATTCGTTGGTCCGGTGTTGAGGACATTTCTTGGCGATATAATTGTCTTTGTTGGTCCATTGCTGAGGACACTTCTTGGAGATGTAACTGTCTTCTCGCTAAATTTTCTCGAATACTCTTTCTTCACAACCTTTCTTGGTCTTTTCGGGTTTTCATATGTCGCGTTAATTGTTGGCAACATATACCATCCTATAGAAGTGCATAATATCGCGAATGAACGGCCAAAAAAAACCAAGAACACCAAGATCATGATGACGAAAAAAGGTAAGCTATACCAAGGCCTCCACCATTGACCAAGCTTCTTTTTCAGTTGATCAACACTGAACATCTTTTTATAATCAAATGATTGTTTTTCGGGTTCCACCACCTTGGAAATGCTAGGAGCCTTGTTATTTCCACCAACCGGATGTTCAGGTGACAATATAGGCGTTTTCGTGGCTTCGAGTTTATGTTGTTGATCTTTTTCTTGCTTTCTATGATCTTTAATCTTGACAACAATTGGTTGCACATCATTCGACTTCGAGTACGTAAACCTAACCAAGGAGATATCTTCAGAACCTTTTTGTGTATAGATCTTTTGTCTCTTGCCATCAAGATCTGCCAAGAGAGCTTCAAATTTATCAAGCCCACGATTCGAATAAGGGTTCTTGTTGTCTTTATTGCTTCGACTACAAAAACTATGTCGTCTTCGTGCTATTTTAGGTTGCGGGCTCGGTGGAAATGACCAAATAGCATCAAAATTGTCTTCTTGAGTAGCAGAAGATCCACAAATGAAAGCCATGAGTTTTGTTTATGAGAATTAAGGTTTATGGCAAATTTCTCTTGTTTGTTCTTTAAGGAAGTTGGAGATAATATGAAAGGTTTGTGTGAAATATTTGATTCAACTAATCATAATGATTCAAAGAAAGAATGTTTGAATTTATAAGATGATGTGTATGTGAAGAACAAGTGATTATATCATTGTATGGAAGGTTCTAAATGGTGTTTTGACTTCGAGTTCTTCTTGGAGAAGAGGTAAAGATTGGGTGCTTTATTTAAATAACTAAAACATGGGTGACCCACATGGGATTTCTTAAGACTTAGATTTAGTCAAAGCCCTTAACTAAAGGAGAGTCTACATAACCTACCCTCAAGTAATTTTGTGAATCCAATTTTGAAGTAAACCAAGGAAACCATTTTAATGTAGGTGTTGCCTTTTGTTATATTGTTTCGTAAATACTATGTACTAACCCGATTTACTTTTTTTTTGGTTAAAACACACAGGGCTTTCATGCGACACTTGTTTTCACCATCGAGGCAACTCGACTGCTCTAGCAGCCATAGATTACTAGCTCAACTACGCAATTTCACAAATATGACTAGAATACATCATATAACACTTTACTTTTATGGGCTTATTTAACATATCTTTTTGTTCAAATTTTATGCGACTTATTGAGAAATATCGTTTGAAAATGATGCATATCAATCGATCATAATAAGTGGGAAAATATATTGCAATTACATCACTTTTCAATAAAAATTCACAACATTCATCGCATGCTAAAGAATAATGCAGTCCTAACAATTTGCTATGAAAACTCATTCATCACTACTCAAGGCCATTGATCTTCTATCCTTCGAATTCACGCTATTACGAAGGCTAAAGAGCAAGCCTTCCTTTATATGTTAGTTGTAGCTTTTAATAGACTTTGGTAATATCTGGATATGTCTTAACAGTCCTTTAATATCATACCTGAAGTTACATATGTGAGAAGGCATGTGCATTTTGTCGAGTCTTTGCTTTCATCTTAAACAGGTCTAACTTCTTCAAGATCTCGAACCTACATATGTTGTGCAAATTCTATTCAGAATGTATAACTACACATGATGCTACTATTCTAATAATTATAATTATTCTGTCAGACATTGAAACTAGAGGGCTTAGATTGAAACTATGGTTTCTGTAACAATCGACATAGTCTAGGGTGTTAAATACAACTATACAAATTCCTGATTAAATACTCCATGATACAGGGTGTAATGGTTACTATTTCCATTAACAATTCAGTGGTTCTAGATGGACTAATCTTTCATGACATGTCTTCCGCGACTTGTGACATCAGCAAATAAATATATCCATCCAATTCAACAAAGACATGTTAGACGGGAATTGATGTATGAAAAATATTTTTGTGTATGCGTGGACTGTGTGGTCTAATAAATCAGGATTTAAAAAATGTATCATATATAAAGTATACAAGTTGTCTATTTAGTTCACTTTTTTTTTTCTTTCTGTTTTTAAATGAAAAGATTTCAACTTTTTAGAAAGCAGTTGTTAAGAGTTGAGACGTCTAAATCAGATGAATCTATGCGGCTATGCCTTTCAAAACTATACGTTTATATACGATGTAAACTTTTATGTGTGTATTTATTGACATACACTATAGACCTATAGTGGAATAGCCAAAAACCAAAAAGCTACTACTCATTCACCTAATAAATCTGTTATAGACTTATAGTAGTATATACTCCCTCCGTTCCAAAATTATTGTCCCCCGACAAAAAACACACAGTTTAAGAAAGTGCATTTATTACAGCTTTCTCTTTCTTACTTTTTAACAGAATGACATTTTTACCCTTAAGTAATTAATTAAGTTATTCATTAAAGTTTGTAATAATAATTTCAATCACGGGTAACATGGTAAACTCGATCAAACTTTCCTATCTATATTTAGTAGTGGACAATTAAATTGGGACATCCAAAAATGATAACATGGACAATAAAAATGGGACGGAAGAAGCATTAGAGTAGCACTAGTTGGAGTCCAAACCATAATACGTGTTATAGGTGACATATCATCTTTTCAATTTATAACACAGAACCTATAAGTTAGCACAAAAACAGACTCTTTCATCACTCAAGCCCGGCATTTTATTTTTATTTTCTATTTATTCAAATAAAACAATACATTGTCATTAAATTAAGAATAATGTACATTGAAAATAATAAATAAATAAACGAGATACGAAAAATACAATCTAGTTGTTCCATAGATACTCCACAATATATCTTCGAAGCTCGGTGTGCACTTTTGCATCACAAAGTTCTTTGTATGTCAAAAACATATCAATATTGGCTCGTTTTATCCGTAATCCGGAGACCTTTTCATCGGTATATTTTTTATTAAAGAAATCGCTAAATATTTGTTAGATATTTGATAAATAAAGTTTGTTATATAAAAAGGTCGTAAATAACAAGAAGTTTAAGGTAGTTTTCGTAAATTGCTGCATAATTTAGGAGGCTGTTTTGTGAATGGGAAATGATTCGCACACCAAAGTTTTTGATTATTTCATCATATTTTGTGCATTAAAGGGTTGTACTGTGTGCTCTCTATGCATTACAATGTTTTACAAAGTGATAAAATAATCAAAAACTTTGATGTGCGAATCACCTCCCTTTGTGAATACTTCTTTTTTTACAAACGCCGTTTGTTTTCAATTGCAATTGGCCGTCTAAATTGACGGCTCTGTCTATTTTTCCTAAATGAATATATGAATATATATAGTAATATGTCTTGATGTTATTTATAAGTTTGGAGTTTCTGTTAAAACCTTGGCAGTATCTTAAAGCTTGACCTATATTAAGTCGTGATTGGCTAGAACCATTTTGGTTGGATGTATTATCCATGTTGTTATCGAAAGATAGACGTACACAATATTGAAAGTTTCCATGTGGCATATATTATGTTTTATTACCTTTCGTTATATGTAACATATCTTATGGTTTTATCGCCTTTTCATTACTATACATTATAATTGTTCTGTAATCTTTAAACACCTAACAACTTTTTTGGTTTTGGGTAACATATATGGGATAATTTATTACCATGCGATACCAATAGACATATATGGGATAATTTATTACCATACGTGGTGTTTTTAGTTTTATTGGGTCATTTTTTTATCTCTTGTTTTGTTGATTTTTAAATTCTCTGGTGTTATCGCTTAATTTGTTTATATTGGGTCTTTAGAGATCCCTTTATAAGCGCCCTTAGAATTTTGTACATCTTTTTCCTAATAAAACAAAACCTCTAGTGGAGACTTTTTAAATCAAATCATACCTTATTTAGTAATAATTTTATTATTATCATTAATTTTTTTTAACATGTTTAATTAAAAAAAACATAATACTTCCTTATTTTGACAATAAGATATATAAATTCGTTTTCTATAAAAAATTACGTACAAAAATATATGTGTCAAAAATGTAAAGAAAGAAAACTTTAAAAACGCGGAGTTGATTTACAATAACTTAAGGGTCCAAAACTAAAATTTAAAACAATAAACTACCCAATATTCGACCCAGTTTCAACCCTATTTTTCTCTCAAACCGTTGTTGCAATGTGAATCCTAAATAAAAAAATTGAGCGATTTTAAAAGAAACTGAAGCAAAGATGTTTTAATCTGTTGCAGTGATTCAGACGAAATTCTTCATAATTTATTTATGGAAGAACATAAACTCTTTGAATGGTCTAAAGGTATGAATTTTAATACCTAATTTCTTGATTTTGTTTAAAGTTGATATAGGGCTTTTATTCATATTCCAAGAAGGTTTGTAATTTTCCTGTTAATTTTGTTTTAGTTTTAGGGAAAATTAGCAGAGTCAAATAAGCTCATAAGGTGTGGTCATAAGCTATTTATGAGCTTTGGTTATAAGAGTGTGTTTGGTAACGACTCCTTTTGCGGGCTATTTTTGGGCAGAATAATGCGGTCTTTGTTTTGGCTTATATAGTCGGCTTACGGCTTATTTGATTTTGGCCTTATAGTCGGCTTACGGCTTATTTGATTTTGGCCTGATGTTTTGTGTAGGTGTGTATGTGGAGGCAAGAAATGATCACANCGGTGTAGACTATACGTCATCAAACATATGATTAACTTTTGACACCCAAGTTTCTAATGTCTGTGCATTTACTTCATGACTTCACGTTATTGTAAGTGTGTTTTCTTTTCCCCTAAGATAGAAGTGGAAAGTTTTCGTTAAAAAAAAATTAAAAAAAAAAAATGTGGAAAGTTAATATATCGTGTATGTGATTTTTTTTTATTTTATTTATTTATTTATTTTTTATATTTATAGTCTTATGCATCAAACAAAAATTTTTGGCCTTAAAAAATTAGAGGCTCTAAACGGTCTCCTATCTATACTACACATCTTTTTCCTAATAAAACAAAACCCCTAGTTGGGACTTTTTAAATCAAATCATACCTTATTTAGTAATAATTTTATTATTATCATTAATTTTTTTAACATGTTTAATTAAAAAAAACATAATACTTCCTTATTTTGACAATAAGATTTATAAATTCGTTTTCTATAAAAAAAATTACGTACAAAAATATATGTGTCAAAAATGTAAAGAAAGAAAACTTTAAAAACGCGGAGTTGATTTACAATAACTTAAGGGTCCAAAACTAAAATTTAAAACAATAAAACCACCCAATATTCGACCCAGCTTCAACCCTATTTTTCTCTCAAATCGTTGTTGCAATGTGAACCCTAAATAAAAAATTGAGCGATTATAAAAGAAACTGAAGCAAAGATGTTTTAATCTGCTGCAGTGATTCAGACGAAATTCTTCATAATTTATTTATGGAAGAACATAAACTCTTTGAATGGTCTAAAGGTATGAATTTTAATACCTAATTTCTTGATTTTGTTTAAAGTTGATATAGGGCTTTTATTCATATTCCAAGAAGGTTTGTAATTTTCCTGTTAATTTTGTTTTAGTTTTAGGGAAAATTAGCCGAGTCAAATAAGCTCATAAGGTGTGGTCATAAGCTATTTATGAGCTCTGGTTATAAGAGTGTGTTTGGTAAGGACTCCTATTGCGGGCTATTTTTGGGCAGAATAATGCGGTCTTTGTTTTGGCTTATATAGTCGGCTTACGGCTTATTTGATTTTGGCCTTATAGTTGGCTTACGGCTTATTTGATTTTGGCCTGATGTTTTGTGTAGGTGTGTATGTGGAGGCAAGAAATGATCAGAATTCGCAGATATGGAAACCGAATCCTTTGGAAACATTTGCAGCTAGAGTGAAAGAGTGTACCGTCAAATATGAGCTTCAACCGGAATAGCATCAGGTATTTGTTTTTGACGATCTGAAATCTGTTTGTTTTGATAGTCTTATCAAGCAAGTGAAAATATTAGCTAAAGATATTGCTGCATGTATGCGTTAATTTTTGTTGTTAAGGATCTGTTTTTTAGGTTTTGGGTTGAAAAAAGAAATATGGTGTTCTGTATACGTAGAATCTATATATAAAAGTTGCATTTTTTATGCAGGAGATGAGTCGACAAAAAAGCATTAAACATCAATGCACAATCAAAGGCCAAGTGCACCGACTACAGATTCCCATGGGAACAACGTCGACAGGCACCACAGCCGTGAAGGTAAGGTCAGCCATCCATGTATTATTGCAATTTTTTTATTCCTTAAATTTTTTGGGATTCTACAGCAGTGCGACAGGCATAACAATCTGATGTTAATACGGTATCTATAACTTTTCATATTCACATATATTTTAGACGCCCGAATGCTGGAACATTGACATTTTTAACATACAAAAGAAACTGAAACACTACAGCTTTTAATGAATAATTTGTTTAAATGCAGGAAAGCCGATTTTGCAGTGAAAACCAAAGGCCTGCTGTGGAAAATGAACTTACGCAATATAGGCCAAAATAAGGTAAGCTCATAAGCCGAGAAATAAAGTTACAAAAACACCCAAGTTATTAGTTGTGTGTGACGTTGTTTGCAATGTTGTAATATTCATATGTTGGCCTATTTCTTTATAAAAGCCGATACGTGAGCAGTTCTGTAAACACAGTCTGTTTTGAAAACATGAAACGAAACGAAAGTCCCCTGTAGTAGACACTTTTAATCATGACTGCAGCGAATTCTCAGTTTTTTGACTAATTAGACGAACTAAGACCGCATATCTTTTGTATCGATAGACTCCAAAATAGCAGTGTAAATGCTAAGTTAATGTCCCACGTTTTTTGTTTTTTTTTTTTTTTTTAATACAGATAAAAAAAAAGTTGACAGTAGTAATAAAGTATTTGCTACCCGTAAAAATAGTTATTGTCAGTTACGTCAAGGTTTCTTAACAGAAAATCAATAACAAAACCTATTGAATGATAATAGTAGACAACCATTGGTGTGTCCTAAAAACAATTATTGCAAAATGCGTGATGGCTTCTTGAGAAAAAATGATTGAATGTAGGTTTTGGATTCTCTTAAGAAAGCAGGAAGATGATATGTCATGCTAAATAAGGTCTACATTCAGTTGAATTCACACTCTCTTTGTCATATTCTTTTTACTCTACATGAAACATAACCCGATTTAAGAATTATGACGTTATATCTTCTAAAGCGTATTCATCTTAGTGCAGCGATTACTATCAGAATTTGGCAAATGGGTGTTGAGAAGCAGCAGCGATTCCAATTAGACTTACAATGCAAACAGGTTCAGTAAATTAGAATGGATCTTAGAGGTACTGTTTGCCAATCGCCATTATAAAGCTATCAATAGTAGGGGACCCAAGTATACACAATACTATTATTTAAAACGGTGTAATTAAAGGCATATTTAGTGATATTATAATAATGTATACAAGGATTTTAAACTCACGTGTAATATCTAATTTTTGTGTAGGAACCACGATTGCTAATGTAGTTGCAGGAACGTTATTTGATATTAGTCTTGCTCGGGAGCATTCCTCGCGTCTAATATCTAATTTACAGCAGCAAGAGGAAATGAGGTATGTGGTTGCATCATTTAATTGATTTGTAGTTTCTTGATGCAACTTGAGCTTTTATATTAAACCATACGGTGCTGCAGCAACTTTAAAGAAATAGGCCAACATATTGATTGTCAGTTATAAAGAAATAGGCCAACATATGAATGCATGAATAATTGATACTACTATTAACTTATTGATTGTCATTTGATATGATGTTACCTCTAAATGCCGTTTGTATTATTTTTTTGGAATTCTGTCATGCTAAAAAAAGTCTAGATTCAGTTGAATTCATGACCCTTTTTAAATAAAATATCTTAAATTACTTTATTAAATACTTAATTAGTACTTAGTGGTCCGTTATTGAATGATTTTGATTACTTTTCAGTTTCTTTGATTTGTGTACAAGTAGTTAAGGTGTAATTTTGATGTATATGTTTGATTTTGGCATTGAGAATTGTGTTAAATTGAAATCTAGGTATTGAAATGGAGGTTTAAATAAATTGGAATTTTATGGTTTTTAAATGTAGGGTTTTTGGTTTATCCAAATTACTGAGAGTGTGAGATGAAGGTAGGAGTTTAGATGAGTAGCTTATTAGCCCGCTTTTGGCCTTATTTGATTTTATAAAAAAGCTTACGAGCTCATTTTTTATACCCTTATTACTATTGGCTTATTGGCTTAAGGCAATAAGGTCTTATTGAAGTTGATAAGGTCCAAAAGTGAGCTTTTCAGCTTTCCTAAACTCAAATAAGCCCATAGGATTAGGCATTGAAGCATATAGTGTGTGAAGAAGTCAGTATGATGTAATATTAGCAACGGTTTCAGTTTAATTCCGTGTGAAAATTTCTTTTCTTTTATGTTTTGGCGAAAGACATGTTATAGTATAGTTAACAGATTTGAATACATGTAGCACTTTTTACCCATTTGCTTATGAATGGGTCACTTTGTGTTATGTTATTTTGGAAAGTGAAAAAAAAATGAGTCTAATGGATTGAAAGTAGCCCAAAGCGTAAATTAGGCAAGCAACGCATTAAATAAGTACATTTATTAAGATACATAACTTTAAACAAAGGTGTTATGGGTTGAAAGTAAACGGAAGCGTAAATTAAGCTACTTCGTTTGTTTTAATATATGTCTGTTATTTACAAAAACACGATGATATACATATATTATTTATTAACTTGCAATTTTAGTTTTTTAGGTAAATCGTGGGCATCGACGTCATATAGTGTTTATTGTGTCAATAAGTGGGCTGGAACTGAAACTTCGGCTACTTAGTAGATAATTTCTGTGAGCAAGCAAGGAAAAGAAACTGGAAGAACGAGAACTCAGGCGACCTCACGTAAAGCAATCGGTGCGATTAAGAATAGCACCGCTGTTAACTCGGCCAAAATTAGTTGTGACTACAAGGTATGAAAATATTTTCTTTGGAATTCAGTTTACAATTTGAGACAGCGTATGAATTTTGGTTGGCTTTAATTTATTTAATTTGATTTCAACTATATAGGAACTGGATATAAATATTGTCAACGCGACTAACCATGTTGAACGCCCCGTAAAATAAAGACATATACGCGGTGAGTATAGATAATTCTGACTCTTAATTAGTTGTATGATTCAATAAATTTGACTTTAGACGTAGTAGATTGTTTCGTAAGTTATATACACAAAATAAATGATGCAGGTATGGATGAACCTAGAAACTACAAATATGTAGCAGATGGTATCACTAGGATAGTGAAGCAAGAGGGTGTCACCAGCCTATGGAGGGTCTCGCCTTTAACCTTATACTGGGCAATGATCGTGACACCTCCCAGCTTGTGTCATACG
Organism: Artemisia annua; assembly: GCA_014162995.1. Lineage (NCBI taxonomy): Eukaryota > Viridiplantae > Streptophyta > Magnoliopsida > Asterales > Asteraceae > Artemisia > Artemisia annua. The sequence goes on from LBNU01029778.1 coordinate 75,849, forward strand.
ATCAGATCAACTAAACAATATTAGCAAAAGGTGTGATGAAAGATGGCTTGGGGACACATGTCACTGCGAGTTTTGCAGCAGGGTTTGTAGGTGCAATTGCGTCGAATACAGTGGACCATGGCTGTCCGAGATGCCTGCGAATCTCAGGTAAGATCTTTGTATTCCACACTACAATTTAAACAGGTTTAGATATAAGCAGTATGTTGGGAAATTGGACTGATATACTATCGGTATTTTGTAAGTAAAGGCCGTCTACAAAACAAAATGAAATTTTAATCAACTTTAAGCGGGCAAAGGATATGGCACTAAATAAGCATGATTTTGTGTCATTGGGTAGACTCGAGAGTGAAATACTATGGGCTCAAACAGATAGAATCTACAGTTTAACAGCAAGCAATTTACTTTTTAACGAGCTTTCTGATATCAAATTAGTTTAAGTTATTGTATATGACTGTTGTATTGTCTGCTTTTGCGATTCAGGGTTGTTTGGCTTTGAGTATATGATTATTAGGGGTTGTTTGTAGCAGCAGTTAGTTTAGTAGTTTGTACTTTGTATTGGTTAAGATGTTGGAAAAGATGTAAGGAGCTTGGTATCCTTTGATCCTATAATGTCGAAAATGGGCCTATTTGGGCGTTTTTTTTATTCATTCGGGTAAAATGGGAACCTAAAAAATTTACCAAAAATTACGAAAAAATTATCAGCCTTGGGATCATTCTAACTTTTAATCCTTTATGGTTTTACGACATGCCCTATTGGAGTAATACTTTTCGGCTTTTGAACATATACGAGGAGAAAATTTACCAAAAATTACGAAAAAATTATCAGCCTTCGGATCATTCTAACTTTAATCCTTTATGGTTTTACGACATGCCCTATTGGAGTAATACTTTTCGGCTTTTGAACATATACGAGTATATACTATTAAATTTGTTGTATAACTTTTAAATGCAATAGCTTCATTTCATGACATTGTTCTTAATATAGTTGCTTGATCTTCATGAAAAACATAATGCGTTACTTCTAATAGATTCATGGGTTTACATTAACTTGCATATTTTCTTTTATCCCTTGATTATATAAATACATATATTAGTAGCAGTTACATCCTACTAACTGGTCATGATGTATTTCTACGCAGTCACGCTGATCTAAACAGGTTTTCAAGGTTTTGTGCAAAGTTTTGAGGCGATATTAAGTATTCATATGGATAATTTGAATCACTTGAAGCTTATGAATGTAGCAGTTGAACATAGTTCAGGAGAATTTAGTGTTTCATGCGCTCCTCAACAGTCTCCAGCTATTAGGTGGGGGCAAGAAGATTGATGCTATATTGTATCCAGAAAATTCTGAATATCTAAAGAGAACCAAAGTTATTGCCTGGTGAGCTTCTGTCGAGTCCGCAGTTGCACATTCTTAAAAATATTGCAACTGCACTTAGGAATATAAGTTAGTATAGTTGTAAGTCTGTTAGCTATGGATATATTTATGTCATAAGGAATGATAACTTTAAACTTTATAGTTAAGTATGTATGTTCCTGTCACATCTTTATATAACGTCGATTTCAAACACACCGCAGCGAAGCGCGGGCTTAAAACCTCGTGCTACAACACTTATCGTACTTCTAATTCAGGTATAATAATCCACTTTTGTTTTCTCAAAACTCGATTTGATTTTAGATTGCAAGCGTCAAAGCAAAATTTGTTTGAGAAGCAGCAAATGATCCTGTCGATCCGTCAAAGCAAAATCAGTTTCATTATTGTTTGATACTGATTCCGTCCAAGAAAGGAGTTATCGTATTTACAGACATCTATGCAAACGCTGGTGGTGAAAGAAGTTCCCTCAATGCCAAGTGATTTCGACTTCTACACGACTCTATGAACAAATTCTTAAAAGGAAGTAAATATCAGGATATTGTCTTTTAATATCGTAAACAATGAAGTAAAAGTTGAACCAGGTTACCATTGTTTCATCCGCTTTCGGCTTCTCTTCTTATTATGAACTAAAATTGCAACTATATTTAGGTTACAGGTCAAACAAATGATTATTAGATTTGGGTCAAAATGGGTCGGTATGGACATATTTTTGAATTGTCTATATAGTTGGATGTATTAAACATAGTTACATAACTTACATTACTAAACTTCATACACTTTCTTTTAAACACTATAATGTACACTGTAAGTGTTTGAATGTACATGAGGCAACTTTGGACCAGATTTACCCATCAACCCATTTTGACCAATTTATAAACATGCAAAAACGTACATCAAACATAATTATAAAACAAGATTAATAACATAATTAAAAAAAAAACTATTTGTTTTTAAATAGATAAAAATACATTATTCTAAATTTTAGAAAAAACCCCGCGCGTGCGCGGGAATTATAACTAGTATAAAGAAAAAATAAATCTAGTATTTGTGTAAACTTAAAAAGTAAAAAAATATTGTTAAGCTAAAATACATCTACTTATAAATTCAAAATGCAATATTTAGGTGCCGTTTAGTTGTAGAAAATTTTTCTTGTTTTTCTATTTCTAAATTCCTTGAGAAGAAAATGATTTTCCTTCTCTAGGGAAGAGTTGAGAATTTTGAAAACCCGTTTAGTTGGAGTTATATTTTTCTTTCTTTTTTTTTTAAATAAAAAGTTGGAGTTATAACGGCGGGCGGTGCCAATGATGGTGCGCGGTAGAAGATGACACGAGAGATCAGTGTTAGAATGATAGTATGCTTTATGTTAAACAGATTCTATCTCTTTTTGTTGAGAAATAAATGAGAAAGAAAAAAGTGAAGAGCAAAATGGGTTTTTCAATTTTTATTGAGAATTTCACTACTTATTAAAATTGTTGAAAAAAAATGTGACTAAACGGGTCTTCAGTTTTTTCATTTTCAAATGAAAAATTTTCTGAAAAAAATGAAGTATTTCTCTCCAACAAAATGCACCCTTAAATATTTAAATACTTACCACTAACTTTTATCACTCTCACTTGTTACAAACATATAGCAAAAAAAGTTGCACACACAAATATACACGATCTTAACTATATCCAAGTAATCGTCCAGTCTTTTGAGAATGACCATGTGAATCAGAACAGACGTAACACCATATCACTCTTATTAACACACGTAAAATACATCAACTTATTAATCAGAACACACGTAAAATAAACGAATAAGCAAAGTTTGGTCGACATTTTGCCGACGAGACGAAACTTTTGCAAGAATTGATGTGTGAAACAGTCATCTTATGCCACGTGACCGCCACATGGTCGCTCAAAAACCTTCCCCCAAACACAAAGCAAACCAACTAGGCCCCACACAATTCCACGTCACCACACTTTATTCGGGAGAGGGGAGGGAATAAATCGCGCGCACACAAATTTGGAAATAAAAAAAAAAAGAATCTGAATCTTTTTCTTTTTTTGGCCCAAACAATTAAATATGTTATAAATTAAAAGGTGTGTGTGTGTATCAGATCTGTGGAATATAAATATTCGATGTAATTTTGTTTACTTTTTTGNGTTTTTTCATTTTCAAATGAAAAATTTTCTGAAAAAAATGAAGTATTTCTCTCCAACAAAATGCACCCTTAAATATTTAAATACTTACCACTAACTTTTATCACTCTCACTTGTTACAAACATATAGCAAAAAAAGTTGCACACACAAATATACACGATCTTAACTATATCCAAGTAATCGTCCAGTCTTTTGAGAATGACCATGTGAATCAGAACAGACGTAACACCATATCACTCTTATTAACACACGTAAAATACATCAACTTATTAATCAGAACACACGTAAAATAAACGAATAAGCAAAGTTTGGTCGACATTTTGCCGACGAGACGAAACTTTTGCAAGAATTGATGTGTGAAACAGTCATCTTATGCCACGTGACCGCCACATGGTCGCTCAAAAACCTTCCCCCAAACACAAAGCAAACCAACTAGGCCCCACACAATTCCACGTCACCACACTTTATTCGGGAGAGGGGAGGGAATAAATCGCGCGCACACAAATTTGGAAATAAAAAAAAAAAGAATCTGAATCTTTTTCTTTTTTTGGCCCAAACAATTAAATATGTTATAAATTAAAAGGTGTGTGTGTGTATCAGATCTGTGGAATATAAATATTCGATGTAATTTTGTTTACTTTTTTGCTTTATTGCGTGATTTAGGGTTTTTATTCATTCAATCAATCTGCGGACCATCATAATATTACTTTGTAAGTTTCATTTTAATCATTTTTTATTTTTATTTTTATTATTATGTAATTGTGTTTTTGTGGTGAATTTAGGGTTATAATTGTTTGGTAAATAGTGACTGTAATTGTATCATTTTTTTTTTGTTACTAAATTATAGCAGTTTGTATTATTATATATTTTGATTTACTTTGTGGTAAATGGTAACTTTTAGTGTGGCTCAGTAATAATTCTTAGAATTTACAGCTTCTTCTCATGTTCTGTGTGTGTGTGTTAGTGCGTTTTGGTTGTCGAAAAGAATAGGGTTAGAAATTGCTTTGTGGTTCAGTAACGGGGTGTTTGTTTAAGCTTATATGTTGGCTTATGATGAGCTTATTTGATTTTGGCTTATATTTCAGAAGCCCGAATTTTCTGGCTTATTTGAAGACTTTTGGGCTTATATAAGTTTATCATATTATAATAAACTTATATAAGCATGCAAGTCTCAAAATAAGCCAGAAAATTGTGGCTTGTGAAATATAAGCCGAAACACATATAAGCTCATAACCCACATATAAGCTTTTAAACAAACACCCCCTAAATTGATGCTTGTTAGTAATGTTTAGAAGATGGGTTATACCCCTCCTAAAGTGATTCCATACCCACCTCTTTTTTTTTTTTTTTTTTTTTTTTTTTTAAATTACAAAACTCCGAAACAGAAAATATAAAGTTTGAAAAGAAATGCGGAACAGAAACTCTTATAAAAAACCAAAAATACGAATAAAATAAAAAGCTGTCTTCTAGAGGGAGTAAAAGGTGGGCAGGGGCCAGGGGGTAGGCATAACAACACCCATTAATGCTTTCTGATGTTCTATCTCTCTGTGTTTTGGTTTTTCGTGTGGTGGAAATTGGGGTTAGAATAGTAACGGTAACTGTATATGTGGTTTAGTAATTGATTGATAAATTTTATTTTGTTTGTTTGTTGCTAACTTTTAGTCTTTTATAATATATACTTTAGAATTTTCTCTGTGTGTGTTTGCGTTTGGCTGAATTTCTCGTGGAATTTAATGTTTTGTAAAGGGTAACTGTTTACTTTATCTGATTATGTGATATAAACTCTAGACGTTTATTATCTAGTGACAGAATTCGATACTGAAAAACTAAATTTTGTTTGGTGTTTGGTGGGGGTTCTCAGCTCTAGATGTAACTTATGCTGTTTAGTATGAAGTAGAACATTCTGAGGTTTAAATTCGTTATAATAGCAATTATTGCAAGAATTTGATTACAAGGCTGATAAGTAATTACTGTGAAATCATATTTTAAGTCAGGCGCTTTGGGTGTACTTTGTTAGAATAGTAACTTATTAGAAATTGTTACTGAAGTAGCCTTTGTTATGATTTCACTATTTGGTGATGAATTTCGAAATGATAAATTAGAACATGTGGTAGGTGGGGATCTTAGCTTCTAGAACTAACATTACTGCCTAATTCTCTGGTTTGTAGGGGTGGGTGGGGGTGCATATGATACTCATGAGCTCTAATTGTGTTACTTATGTTTGGTTATTGTGGTAGATAGATACGAGAGTCTGATTGTGACGACGATGTTAGGTTCTTGGAAGGTTTAATTAAAGAGTAAGCAATTCCAGCAAGTATCTGTAATTCTTATATGAGATAGTAAGTATTAAGTGGTGATGAATTTCGAAATGATAAATTAGAACATGTGGTAGGTGGGGATCTTAGCTTCTAGAACTAACATTACTGCCTAATTCTCTGGTTTGTAGGGGTGGGTGGGGGTGCATATGATACTCATGAGCTCTAATTGTGTTACTTATGTTTGGTTATTGTGGTAGATAGATACGAGAGTCTGATTGTGACGACGATGTTAGGTTCTTGGAAGGTTTAATTAAAGAGTAAGCAATTCCAGCAAGTATCTGTAATTCTTATATGAGATAGTAAGTATTAAGTGTGATATTTTACTTTAAAAAGGGCGTATTCGGTGTTATGTGAAAAAGGTATCTGGTCATGAGAGTATGGTAGATTAGTAGGGGCCTGGGGGTTTGTAGGTATTGGATGCTAGCGTGTTATGATTTGTTGATAGCAACTTATTTGCTGAAAATTAATGGAGGCATGGGTGTATGCATGGACAAATTTGTTGAAATTTTTATTATTTTTGTCATATTTCTATTTATGTATTTTCTTTCCTATGCTTACACAATTTATTCTGTTTATGTAGGTGGTATATTTTCGTTTTTAAGTTCTCACTTTAGTTTTGAGAAATCGAGCTTATTGAAGACTACAGGAAAACATAAAATTGTTTAAAACTAATCTATATATATTGGGTTCTATACAAGTGCATGATGCCATTGAATGAGAGCATGAGTTGGAACTAGTGGAATGCATAATATCAGATTATAGAGAATGGATGACTACCGACAGCCTGAGATTCTGCCACCGGCATGGATAAATAAGAATCCATCTGAATTGGCCGAATCAAATGTCTTCATCATCTCTTGCTTTATTGCTGGTATTATCGGTATCCTAACTATAGTGTACACCGCTTTCCAATGGAGAAGAAACATCAGTCAAAGTTTGATGAAAGCAACCGCAAGAAAAAAGAAAGATCCAAAATCTAGAAATAAAGTTCCTCTAGCTGCTCATACATGGTATCTTGAGTCTGGATCACGCGGTAAAAGCTTAAATTGTTGTGTGTGCTTAAAATCAGTGTCGTCGTCTCAGACTCTTGGCCCCAAGGGTGGTTCAGATAGCTTTATTCACCGTTGTAAAATATGCGGGGCCGCAGCTCACCTCAGTTGTTCCAAAAAGGCGCATAGAGATTGTAAATGTGTGTCGATGATTGGCTCAACACGTATCTTGCACCTATGGGCTATCCGCTGGACTGAGGTGGTTGACCAACCTGATGAGATCTCGTTCTGCAGCCATTGTGAAGAGCCGTGTAGTGCCTCTTTTATTGGTGGATCACCAATATGGTGTTGCTTATGGTGTCAGCGGTTGGTTCATGTTGACTGTCATAGTAGTTTGTATAGCGATACAGGCGATGTTTGTGATTTGGGTCCTTTTAGAAGGTTGATTGTGTCACCTCTTCATGTTAAGGAACTGAGTCGGTCTTCATCAGGTGGAATCTTGAGTTCTATTACCCATGGAGCTAATGAGATTGCATCTTCTGTACGTGCAAGTATTAGAAACCAAAGTAAGAAAACAAAGCAAGGAAACGAAGTCCCGGTGGAAATTAGTAACGGTAGTGTAGGGGAATCTTCTACAGTAAGTACGACAGAAACTAATTTAGCAAATGACGCCTCAAATGGACCACAAGAAAATGGGAATCCGAACATAGAGGGTACAAGTCAACCCCAAGATGGTCATGTGGTTAAAACATTTGGTCGAAAGCTGAGTTTTAAGAGAAGCACACCAAATAGTCAGAGAGACGAGTCCTATATAGTAGGGATGAAGCAGAAGTATGAGTTGACTGATTTGGGTCCAGACGCAAGGCCTCTCTTAGTCTTCATCAACAAGAAGAGTGGTGCTCAGCGAGGAGATTCACTCAGGCTACGAATGAATATCCTCTTGAACCCTGTTCAGGTTAGTGCACCATAAGGTGTCAAAATACTTCGAGGATGTTGCTTTCATGAGTGTTTTCGATTCTACATTTACTTTTGCCAATAGTTCGGTTTATAAACTCTGCTGATTCTAACACACTAGATCCCTTTTAGCTGTTTAAGAAGATGGCGAATGCGTAAATGTTAAAATTGAAATATTTAGGGATTAGGTGTGTTAAATAAAGCTTAAACTTATTTCTTTAACCAGATAGGTTGTATTCCTGTTTATTGCGTTGATTCCACTTATGTTGTGGTCATTTTATGACAGATATACGCAACCTTGATTGTAAAATATCTTGTACCCTGGTGCTCGTCTGGCTTTGTGTACTGAAAGCAATTATGTAATATAGAATAACTAGAAATCTAGAATTAGATTATTATTTGTAAAAAATGGGCTGGAGGAGTGTTTGGATGTGCTTCCTCTGTTTGAAGCTTTGATAATTAGAATATCAACTGATTTATAGGGATTTACATCTAACTTGACCCCTAAACAATTAGGCAATCTTAACAGTTTTGTGGCGAAACTGGTTATTTGACCAGAATGATTATAATTTAATCAAACAATTATAACAGTTAGGCACGGTTCACTTCACAAAATACTTAAATTGATTCTGCAAAACCCATAAGTAACCAGATAACTAAATCGGTTTCACCATACCTAAACACTAGAAACTGGTTATCTGTGAATTGAAAAACACGAATCAGGTAATCAGAAAATGCTATGCGAAGCCCCTTCATCTGCTGCTATCATATGGAAAAAGAGTATGTGAAGATATGTTCGAGGAATAGAAAATTCACTCTCTCTTCTCAAAGACAAGTGGTAATTGTTTGTTCATCATTAGTGCAGATAATGCAAGTGCTTATATCTTACGAACCACATTTATTTGTCATTGCATTGAGCGTACTAATTGGTTACTCGTCCTTTTCTTGTGGAGGGTAGCCCTCTTAATCCCACTTGTTTTTATATCTTTTAGGTTTTCGAGTTGAGCTCGACGGAGGGTCCAGAAGTTGGTCTCTATCTATTTAGAAAAGTACCCCATTTCAAAATTCTTATATGCGGAGGTGATGGAACGGTTGGATGGGTATTGGATGCCATTGAAAAGCAAAATTTTGTTTGTCCTCCACCAGTTGCTATTCTACCTGCTGGAACTGGAAATGACTTGTCAAGAGTGTTGGGTTGGGGAGGTGGTTTGGGAACATTAGAGAAACAGGGAGGCCTCTGCACTACGCTTCATGACATAGAACATGCTGCTGTGACCATTCTTGATCGTTGGAAGATTTCTATAACCACCCAGAAGGGAAAGCAGCTTCGTGCCCCAAAATTTATGAATAATTATCTGGGTATGTGACACTCCCCAAACACCAATCTCTAAGTGTGTTTTCTTGGTATTTTTATAGGGTAAACCAGAGATAGCAATATAGGTGGGTTGGGAAGGTTGGGTGACTTTTTACTACAGATCGAAGTGTAGGTTGTGTTGACCTGCTTAATTGTTTGTTTTTCAAATGTTTTTGTAGCTAATGCTTTAGTTCATTATTAGTTATGTTTACAAATAAAAAAACAAATATCATTACACTTGTAATCGTTTATTTTCAAGTGTTTACTGCCTTGTTATATCTTATTCTGTTATAATCATGGATGCTCTTAAAACATATTACAGGGGTAGGATGTGATGCGAAGGTTGCTTTAGAAATTCATAATCTGAGGGAGGAGAATCCTGAGAAATTCTACAACCAGGTATGCATCCCTTTATCTGGTTATTCTCACTTGAATGCTCACTGAGCTTCAGATGTATGCTTTCTTTGAGATCCGGTAGTAGGAAATTATTACAAAAGAAGCACTGCCTTTGTTTTGTCTTGGTTCCAATTCAACACTAAACAATGCTATGAATGATTGTTTAAAATATACATACAAAGGGTCCTTGTATTGACCCAAATATATAGTGAAATGGATCGAACCTTGTTGGTTGATCACCTATAGTCTCATACAATTGTTACTTCTAGATTATGCCGTCATTTAATTATGATCAACTTTTTGTATTTCACCTTTTTTTTGTTCAGTGTTTCAACTTGGCAATTAAAGAATATCGTTCTAGTTGTCAAAAGAAGTTCCATGTGTATTTGATATACTAAGTAGGCTACTTCTTTTTAATTACAGACCTCTGATGCAGAACAGGGGGTGGGGCACAGGGTTTACCTATTTGGTCAGATCAGCTGTCTGTTTAACATCTGATGTTTATTGATACACAAGTGAATCACTTTTANCTCTGCACTACGCTTCATGACATAGAACATGCTGCTGTGACCATTCTTGATCGTTGGAAGATTTCTATAACCACCCAGAAGGGAAAGCAGCTTCGTGCCCCAAAATTTATGAATAATTATCTTGGTATGTGACAATCCCCAAACACCAATCTCTAAGTGTGTTTTCTTGGTATTTTTATTAGGGTGGCATGTGCAGTTGGGTTTAGAGACGGAGCCAGGACTAAATATGACCGGGTGCACAAAAAAAACTGAACACTAATACTAGAAACATATTTCGATGGCCCGGGTGCATTTAAGATAACTTTAGGAAAAATTGATGATTTTTTCAAAAATTAACATTACATTGAAAAAATCCATGGGGTGCCCGGGCACCCGCAGGAACCCCCTGGCTCCGTCCCTGGTTGGGTTTCTAGGCACATACTAATTATATTGAAGAATGTATGTCTGGATATGTGAACCTGAAGTATTGTGTAAACCAGAGATAGCAATATAGGCGGGTTGGGAAGGTTGGGTGACTTTTTACTACAGATCGAAGTGTAGGTTGTGTTGACCTGCTTAATTTTTTGTTTTTCAACTGTTTTTGTAGCTAATGCTTTAGGCCATTATTAGTTATGTTTACAAATAAAAAAACAAATATCATTACACTTGTGATTGCTTGTTTTCAAGTGTTTACTACCTTGTCATATCTTATTCTGTTATAATCATGGATGCCCTTAAAACATATTACAGGGGTAGGATGTGATGCGAAGGTTGCTTTAGAAATTCATAATCTGAGGGAGGAGAATCCTGAGAAATTCTACAACCAGGTATGCATCCTTTATCTGGTTATTCTCACTTGAATGCTCACTGGGCTTGAGATGTATGCTTTCTTTGGGATCCGGTAGTAGGAAATTATTATAAAAGAAGCACTGCCTTTGTTTTGTCTTGGTTCCAATTCAACACGAAACAATGCTATGAATGATTGTTTAAATATACTTACAAAGGGTCCTTGTATTGACCCAAATATATAGTGAAATGGATCTAACCTTGTTGGTTGATCACCTATAGTCTCATACAATTGTTACTTCTAGATTATGCCGTCATTTAATTATGATCAACTTTTTGTATTTCGCCTTTTTTTGTTCAGTGTTTCAACTTGGCACTTAAAGAATATCGTTTTAGTTGTCAAAAGAAGTTCCATGTGTATTTGATATACTGAGTAGGCTACTTCTTTTTAATAACAGACCTCTCTCATGCAGAACTGGGGAATGGGGCACAGGGTTTACCTATTTGGTCAGATCAACTGTGTTTATTGATACACAAGTGAATCACTTTAACATTGCATATTGTATTCACGCATAATTCGTTAAGGCTTAATTGGCTTATGATGTGCATGTATAAATGTATTTTTTAGACTTGATTTAAGGGGCAGCTTACATCAATTTTTTTTCCTGCTTAGTTATCTTCGTTAAGCTAAAGTACTTTGTGTGTGATTGCAGTTTATGAATAAAGTTTTGTATGCTAGAGAAGGTGCTAGGACTATTATGGATAGAACATTTGCTGATTACCCTTGGCAAGTTAAAGTGGAGGTTGACGGCGTTGATGTTGAGGTCCCTGAGGTTAGTTAAACGGTTTTTATTAGAGAAACATTGAAGAACTTCTTCACTCATACTTTCTGTTATCCTGATTACATCTCTGAAGTTTCATGCCTTACTTAAAATTCTAAATGATACTCATGTTTTTTAAAGCATTATCTCCTGTCAGACATTTCTATGATTATAGATTGTTTTTTATGACATGGACTACAAACCCTATAAGTACATTTTAAAAGCATAAGCTGAAATTTAGCGACCTTACCTTTTATCATGTCGTTACACCAAAAGCTTTTGTTTGTGGGTCAACCAGTCCACCTTTTATTCAAGTTATTCATTCGTCTTTCAGGATGCCGAGGGTGTTCTTGTTGCCAATATTGGCAGCTATATGGGTGGTGTAGACTTGTGGCAGAATGAAGATGAAAACTATGATAATTTTGATCCTCAATCTATGCATGATAGAATACTGGAAGTTGTTAGCATATCAGGGACCTGGCATCTTGGAAAGCTACAGGTAAGTTCATTTCACATATGTAGAGTTTCTCATTCCATTAATCTTTTGTAAAAATTGGTTTACCTACCTGCCCTCGCAAACACACACACACACAGTCACACACACACACACACTCACTCATGTCCCCTTTGAAACAACAAACATGCACCCATATAGAAAGAATTGGTCTACCTACACATACCCTACCAAACACGCAACCCTTTAAAAATGTTAAATCAATAGTACGTTTTTTTATCTATTTATTTGTTTAAACCTACTGAGGGATTATTTTGACTATTTTCCAGGTTGGGCTTTCTCGAGCTCGTAGGCTTGCGCAAGGGCAGAACATTAAAATTCAGCTTCTTGCTCCCTTGCCTGTTCAAATAGACGGTGAACCATGGATGCAGTCTCCATGCACACTGACCATCTCTCATCATGGCCAGGTTCTGTCTCTCTCTCTCTCTCTCTTTTCATTTTTGTCTCTTCTAATATATAGTTCCAGTTAAATTGTTCATGCTATCAGTGGCTGAAAGATAGCCTTTGTTATCTGAATTTCTAGAAAGCTTTGATATAAGCAGAGCACTAACTTGGCCTCCTAAGTACTCAAGTTGTTTCGTTAAGGGCGCCCACGTGTTACAGGGATGTCTAGTTGAGGGTGGTTAATGGGAAACTAACAATCAAGGATATGGTGGGAAATGCAATGGGTAGTTAAACTGATTCCTTCCAGTTTTGTGGGTAATCCTCCACTGGCTTGTTTTGGGAAATGGGCCAGAAATTATAACTAGCCACCCCACCTTTGATTATTACCATTTCTTACCCGCTACCCCCACATCCCCACCCAAAATTTTTGGAGAGAAAAATGTATTTGATGAGTTGTCAACATGTTATAGGATAATTTTTTTTGTACATTTCGTCATTGAGCAAAAAAAATTTTTTTTGCCAGAAGATATATATTTGGGTAGCCTATAAACATGTTATTATATGGTTTGCTCTAATTAAAATAGTTGAGTACTTGGATAGCCTCTAAACATTGTCCCTTTTATCTATTAGTTACTCTGAATAATCCTAATCTTTTAGACACCCAAACCAAGTGATAAAATGATTGCAACACTTTTTAACAGTAAAAGCACATTTAAACTCTATATCTTGCCCGTGTTTCATGAGCTTGTTATCTGATTCTGATTGTTCAATGTTGCATAATTTATTTCAAACTCCCCCATACATTGTGTTTCCAAACTAAGTGTCCGTAAACTTTTACATCACTGCATCAGCAGACAGCAGTAACTCATCTATTTCTGACATTTGGTTAAAAATTATAAGATTAGACGCATGAATCTTTTCTTTAAATTACTAATTCATGGTGTTGGGCATGCTGTTGAATAGGCCTTCATGCTGAAAAGGTCTGCAGAGGAACCACTGGGCCATGCAGCAGCTATAGTTGCTGATGTGCTAGCACACGCTGAAACGAATCACGTGATTAGTGCATCACAAAAACGAGCTCTTCTTCAGGAAATGTCACTTAAACTATCTTAGAACACGAACTAATTGAGAGTTTAACTAGTAGCAGTTCGTATATTTGTAGCCCTTGCGTTTTTTCCTCTTTTGTGTCATATTGTTTCTTTCTTGTTTGTATACGAAATCTTAAACTATATATAAGAATGAAAAAGTTTTTGTGTAAACCCTCTGTTGGTTTGCTGTGTCATCTGTGAATCATGACAAAATAAGAGGCAGAAAAGCATGATGTTGATTGCCGTGTGCTATATCCCTTCAATTTCTTTTCTACAAAGCTTAATACATTAGTCGGTTGACGCAGTATTGCAAGTATTTCTGCTTGGAGCATGAATATTAGTTCAACTTAGATGAGCGCTGACAGGGTTAAGTTGGGGTCTGGTCCTAAAAGGCCCAATTCAAGGCTCTGATAGGATGGCAGTTACAAAGCAGGTCTATTATGTTCGCGTGAGACATGGTTATAGACCGGGGCTTGTCACAAGAGGGTTATAATCAAGGCTTGGCCCCAAGGCTTTAGGACCAGGCTTGGCCCTAAAAGGTTGTCAGTTTTCTTTTGTTCTTCTGTGCGTTCGGGTACGCCAAATGCTATTCCCTTTTCAACAGCGTATAAAGATAATGTTTTGGGTTCCGAGCAGAAGACCAAGGGTGCGTTTGTTTTATGGGTATCGGAATGAAGAATGGGCGTCAATCCTTTAAAAATTGTTTGGTTAGAAGGTTTGGATTTTAAAATTGGGAATTATACCCATAAAATATACGTGTACTTCATACCCACCATAAAGGGTGGGTTTTCTCTCTCTTGAATGATACCTATTCCTATACGGCTATACCCATACCCGCATCCAAAAAAAACGCCCCCCAAGTACTTCTGAAGTCTGGAATGCTAGCCATCTTTCTGTGTTAGTTTTATCCTTTTCTTTTGTCTGACACTTTTCAATTAAAGATAGCATTTTTAGGTTTTGCTTAAACAATCTTCTAATGGAAAAGAGATAGTTGCATCAAGAAACAGATTAACAGATGGTAACGTCAACTTTAATTTTATAGCTTTGACGTCCCAAAACATTCTGGTTGTTGCCAATGTGGATCCCAAAGCTATGGTTCTGGAACAATCTTCTGTAACTGTAATTGATGTGGAAAGTGGGATGCTAGCATGTATTTGTGTGGAAATGAATGGTTACAGGCTTACAGCAGGTGACACTTTGACGACGAGGCACCACTTAGAAGAGACATGTTGAAAATCAAGGCCTATTTTTTAAGTTGACCAAGTGCAGACTGACAAATGCATCCAGAATTTTCAATTCTATAGACATCTGCTATCACCGAGTCTCGACTCATGAGTCACAAGTACTTGTGATGTAGTGCAACTTCTCATTCAACATTATGGACGATACGGAAGTTTTGCAATGGATACAGAATTACAGACATTAACAAAAATGAGATTCCTGTCTCATATAAGATGTATCGACAAAACTGTGGAAGGGTGATGTCATGTCTTCTAAGTTCTAACTTCAAACGATCACGACACTTGTATTTCCTACTTTTATTTTCTTCAATTTTTAGATGCAAACTGACACCCAAAATGCCGTTCTTTGTGTTTCAAACCAATAAAGCAAAAGTGTGGATAGTTTAACATAAACTTGTGGCTGTAAATATAGGTAGTTTTCAGTAAGGTGTGTGCTCGTATGCATACTTGAAGAGTTTGTAGTTAACACACGGTTCATGTGTTTTATTTAATCTAATTCAAACATGAAAGTGGAAGCTGGAAGCCTGGAACTAATCAAGCATCATATGACTTAACAAAGAACTTGCATAGTGTTGATACAAAAGTTGGGCGTTCCTTGTTTGGATTCCTTTCCTCGTATCAATTGGATGATATTGCTTGAGACCTGCGCACTAAGAAAGCAACAAACACCGTTAGGCTTATCGAGGGATTGTTTCCCCCGATTATCCTCCGGCGTGAGAGTAAGTAATCGTGTTTTAGGGTTGTGAAGAGTTAGGGTTTGTAAGTCGTACCTTTGTGAGAGCTATGACGCCCTCTATATATAGACACGAAATCCTTGTTGGTTTCGTGTTCCGCAAACCTTGGTGTATCCCGCGTATCGCGGATATTTTATACACATCCTCTTGAAAAGTGGGATGCTAGCATGTATTTGTGTGGAAATGAATGGTTACAGGCTTACAGCAAGTGACACTTTGACGACGAGGCACCACTTAGAAGAGACGTTGAAAATCAAGGCCTATTTTTTAAGTTGACCAAGTGCAAACTGACAAATGCATCCAGAATTTTCAATTCTATAGACATCTGCTATCACCGAGTCTCGACTCATGAGTCACGAGTACTTGTGATGTAGCGCAACTTCTCATTCAACATTATGGACGATACGGAAGTTTTGCAATGGATACAGACATTAACAAAAATGAGATTCCTGTCTCATATAAGATGTATCGACAAAACTGTGGAAGGGTGTTTATAAGAAATGTCATGTCTTCTAAGTTCTAACTTCAAACGATCACGACACTCAAAATGCCGTTCTTTGTGTTTCAAACCAATAAAGCAAAAGTGTGGATAGTTTAACATAAACTTGTGGCTGTAAATATAGGTAGTTTTCAGTAAGGTGTGTGCTCGTATGCATACTTGAAGAGTTTGTAGTTACCACGCGGTTCATGTGTTTTATTTAATCTAATTCAAACATGAAAGTGGAAGCTGGAAGCCTGGAACTAATCAAGCATCATATATTCATATGACTTAACAAAGAACTTGCATACGAAAACATAATAAAAGAAATCTCTCTTAGCGTTTCCTTTCATGCTATTACAAGTTTACAACATGACTGAACAAGTGAACAATAAAGCAAAACATAAGTCAAGTCCATTGTTTCTTGTTAAAAAAAGTTGTTAATTATCTAAACATAATATTAAAAGAGAAGGCAAAAGATTTTAGTTTGAACACGACATAGATGATAGTACNCATGGTTATAGACCGGGGCTTGTCACAAGAGGGTTATAATCAAGGCTTGGCCCCAAGGCTTTAGGACCAGGCTTGGCCCTAAAAGGTTGTCAGTTTTCTTTTGTTCTTCTGTGCGTTCGGGTACGCCAAATGCTATTCCCTTTTCAACAGCGTATAAAGATAATGTTTTGGGTTCCGAGCAGAAGACCAAGGGTGCGTTTGTTTTATGGGTATCGGAATGAAGAATGGGCGTCAATCCTTTAAAAATTGTTTGGTTAGAAGGTTTGGATTTTAAAATTGGGAATTATACCCATAAAATATACGTGTACTTCATACCCACCATAAAGGGTGGGTTTTCTCTCTCTTGAATGATACCTATTCCTATACGGCTATACCCATACCCGCATCCAAAAAAAACGCCCCCCAAGTACTTCTGAAGTCTGGAATGCTAGCCATCTTTCTGTGTTAGTTTTATCCTTTTCTTTTGTCTGACACTTTTCAATTAAAGATAGCATTTTTAGGTTTTGCTTAAACAATCTTCTAATGGAAAAGAGATAGTTGCATCAAGAAACAGATTAACAGATGGTAACGTCAACTTTAATTATATAGCTTTGACGTCCCAAAACATTCTGGTTGTTGCCAATGTGGATCCCAAAGCTATGGTTCTGGAACAATCTTCTGTAACTGTAATTGATGTGAAAAGTGGGATGCTAGCATGTATTTGTGTGGAAATGAATGGTTACAGGCTTACAGCAAGTGACACTTTGACGACGAGGCACCACTTAGAAGAGACGTTGAAAATCAAGGCCTATTTTTTAAGTTGACCAAGTGCAAACTGACAAATGCATCCAGAATTTTCAATTCTATAGACATCTGCTATCACCGAGTCTCGACTCATGAGTCACGAGTACTTGTGATGTAGCGCAACTTCTCATTCAACATTATGGACGATACGGAAGTTTTGCAATGGATACAGACATTAACAAAAATGAGATTCCTGTCTCATATAAGATGTATCGACAAAACTGTGGAAGGGTGTTTATAAGAAATGTCATGTCTTCTAAGTTCTAACTTCAAACGATCACGACACTCAAAATGCCGTTCTTTGTGTTTCAAACCAATAAAGCAAAAGTGTGGATAGTTTAACATAAACTTGTGGCTGTAAATATAGGTAGTTTTCAGTAAGGTGTGTGCTCGTATGCATACTTGAAGAGTTTGTAGTTACCACGCGGTTCATGTGTTTTATTTAATCTAATTCAAACATGAAAGTGGAAGCTGGAAGCCTGGAACTAATCAAGCATCATATATTCATATGACTTAACAAAGAACTTGCATACGAAAACATAATAAAAGAAATCTCTCTTAGCGTTTCCTTTCATGCTATTACAAGTTTACAACATGACTGAACAAGTGAACAATAAAGCAAAACATAAGTCAAGTCCATTGTTTCTTGTTAAAAAAAGTTGTTAATTATCTAAACATAATATTAAAAGAGAAGGCAAAAGATTTTAGTTTGAACACGACATAGATGATAGTACAACAGTACAATATATTTAATGAAACATTTTGGAACCAAACTTATAAACAATTAAACATCAACGTCGTAGTGCTTATATAATGTGATTCTTTAAAGTATGTACCAACTCTAAATTGTAGGTTAGTGTGGGCATTCGTAAAAGATATTATTTTTTAGGACAAGTCGATAATCTAACACTTCAACTATTTTATTTTATTTCACACTCGTATATTATACTTTGCCGCTAAGCATATAAAGTAGACGACCATTACCTTATTCTATTCCAATTCACGTCATCCTAGAATAAGGATAACACACACTGATTTGGATAACACACACTGAATTATATTAACAACCAAACATTGTACAACATAAGGATAACACACACTGATTTGGACATGTCCCAAATCAGATACAAAGCAAAAAAACTCATTCATCCGATATCTGATAGAACTACAAACATATCAGACAAAACTAATCTCTGACAAACAAATCAAAACAGAGCAGCTTCTTCGCAGCTACATCTAAGCATCAGGAACTGAATTCACCTTTAATTGCACCATATCATCTAACTATATTTCCATAACACATTCCCACCAATACCATTCAACCATCAGCCAGAATGATCAAGGTAGGAAAAGGTAAATGACATCGTTAGGAAGCCATACCCCTCCAAGTCAAGGGCTATACCTGATGACCTACATTTCCATCTTCAAAAAATGGCTTCAACCATCAGGGAACACACACCTTGAGGGAGGACCAACCAAACCTCCTGTAGGTAGTGTATAGTATGGACCAAGTAGGTTCATCTTTCATTCCTCACTATTCCATACTTCATACACTACCCCACAAAAACTCACTTACCCTATACAAATGAAAACCTACTTTATGGACTTTTAGTTACTTATTAGGACTGCAAATGACCAAAGAAATCACAACACCTAACAAAGGCCGGCTGAGATTTAGAATGGGCATAATACAGTGAAATAAGTAAGTAAAAACCAAGATACAAGGCCATCATTTGTTAGTGAGTTTAATAAAAGAATCTCAGTTTCTTAAATGATTCAGAAACTAGAGATATTGGTTAAAAACCATCAAGTAGCAGACTTCCTTGAACCTCAATGTCTTTACTGAAAAACCTTTGGTAAAGGATCTTAATACTGCAATAGATATCATTCTTAAACCTCAACATCTGTCTGTAAAACTCATAACCAAACACCCTTTAATAGAACAGAAACTCCATATTAACAGGCAACCATCAACTGTACCTAGTGTAAACACCAATAGGGGTATTAAGTCATGTACTTTAATCCCAATGCACCCCCCAAACTGATTTAACTCTGTACATAACAGTTGATTTTTTCACTTTTAGACCCAAAAATTTCACAGTTTCACAAATCAACCTATAGACAGTTTTCCCTTTCTTCTCCTCTAAAGTTTCTAAAATTTCTCTCTTGCCACAAAAAGTAGATTGTTGCCCCAAATCAAAGTTTTCTCACAAAATTACAGATACTATTCTTGCAAGGCAAAACAGAGAAACTAGCCACAGTACTGTTCCATTGCAGGTTTAAGATATAACAGTCCATCATCAAAAGTATACTTTTCCAAATTTCACTTGAGTAGCTACATTGAAAAAAGAGATGATCATGAGATTCTTCATTACTGTTACACAGAGCACATACCATCATATCATAACTACCCTATCTCTTGATTTTGTCCTGAGTGAGTAGTTTTTCTTGTATAGCCATCCACAAAATGAAGGAATGTTTGGGAATGCATTGTGGAAACCAAAAAAGTAGACGCCAGTCAACTTTCATTGATTGACCCCTTAAATCATCATAGACAATCTTCATACTGAATTGTTTTCTAGTATGATGACATCAAATAAGTACATTTTATTGCCATCATTTGTCTATGTATTTGACTTGTTTTATAATATTTTGTATGAAAATAGATACTTAATCATTTACTTTTGTAATTCTCAATTATAAACAAGCATTTGGTGAAAGTTAGCTAATTTGGACAGAAAATGGAGCTAAATGGATCAAGTTGGAAAAGTCTACTAAACTGAAGGTAGATACGCCTCATCATTCTAGACAGATGCGCCGTACGATCATACTTAGATGAATTCGAAGACCAATGCCTGACTTTGAAAAATGTGCCGCATGTAATTATCTCATGCGCCGCATATGAAACTTTGGTCAACGAAGAAGATCTGACTTATCTACTCCAGATACGCCGCATTACATTCTGACATACGGCGTATCAATCTCAAGACTTCACCAAAAGATAATCCAAGATACAGAAGACATGCGCCGCATAAAGATTGAAGATACGCCGCATCTGAAGACGGTGTATGAATATTTCAGAATATAATAATCTTGGACCCCACGCGAAGTTATCTAGATATGCCGCATCAACTAAGTTGATGCGCCGCATCGACCCTCTGACAGAAGACTATAAATACCCCATTGTATAGCCGAATTTTGTGTACAAGTGACAAAAGGTCCAGAAAAGTGCAATCAAACCTTAAGGAGAAGAATACAGACGAAAAGGCAACACAAGACACCACCTAAACGAAGATTTCAGAGCAGTAAGAAGGTCCTGCTAGTGTTTTAATTCATTAAGTAGTTTTGTTTTATTGTAATAGTAAGCTTTAATCCATCAGGATTGATGGGCTTGTGACCGCCATATTGCTCCTCTTAAAATTACTTTCCCATCGATTAAAGTTTATGTGATGTTTATTTGGTTCTTATTATATGTGCATTGATAACCTCTGTATCTAGCTGTGGAATGCTTGGGCTGCCATACCCCTCCCACGATTTCTTCACTAGCATTAATGAAAAAAGAACTAGCTGTGATTTTCTTAACACATGTGTTAACAAACAATGGAGTATATATACGGTTCTGTACTTTCTGTAGAGACATCATTCATGGAGACTTGAACGCCTTTCATCTACAGATTATAAAAAGTTGCTCATAAACGCATAATGGAGGATCCTACCAAGAAAATCTCAGGGGAGTTTTCCGTTCTAATTCTTTCTATTTCATGTTTTTAATTTTAATTTAGAACAACGAGGACGTTGTTTAACTTAAGTGGGGAGATGGAGAATTAAAACGTTACTTGTCCTTATTTTTCAAAAATATGCTTTAATCTATGCTTAATATGCTTAAATTTAAAATTTTTCTAGCATGCTTTTGTTTAATCTAAGTTGCATAGCCGCACACATAACCTTATTTTTAAAAAATTGTGAGAATTGAGCGTATCCGTTTCCCAATATTTTACCCCAAATTCCACAAATATATGAGTGTGCCGGTGACTTGTAAACTTTAGAACTTGGCATGTATACTACTCGAGACCACAATAATAAGTATTATTGATATAATAGGAGTAACTTGTCTAACGTGGTAAATTGATTTTTCTTTTATAAACAAAAATTGTTTCGTTAAACCCTTAAATCATAGCCTACCCTATTGATTTAAGTTCGTAGTTAGTTACTTTTGGTGCAAGTGTGTTTTCCCCGCGTTTTATGTGTTCGTGTGCGTCTCTATTATCTTTGGTTAGGTCGAAAAATTGTACAATGCAATGGAGTGAAAGTAGATATTGTATATTTTTCGTGTTTTTCGTGTGTTTACTACTTTCACTATTACCATATATCTGAAGTATGAAAAGTATAGAAAAATTATCCAGAATTATCATTATAGTGATGTGATGAAATTTTACACCGTTTATGTTTATGTTTATTTGATGTTAAAAAAAAGAGAAAAGAAAAACGAGAGAAGAAAGTTGGTAGTTGGAAAAACCAACATTGTAAAGTTATGTACTAGTAGAGATATCGCTACTGCTGTTGTATTATATATATGGATTGAATGGGAGTTGGACGTTATGGGAACGCCAACTAAGGTTTATTCTTTGATTAAGATATTATTAAGTCTGATTCTGTTAGAACCTAAGTTTATCAACGTTTAGTCAAGTCTCGGTTATTTCCGTCATTGTAATAGGTTGCTAAGTTATTTATGTTATGTATGGAACGTGTATGACTATGGACACGTCCAATGGGCCTTAAGCCCATACGTTTAGTGGAAGGAAGGAGAAAGGAAGTGTTGCCCTAGCTCCTCTCCTATAAATAGGAATATGATGTAAACATATTTCTTGTTGGTTATTTCAATATCATAAGGAAACTCTTGCACTTTTATTCTTCATATTTGATCTAATCAACCAAACTCTATTTCTCATCTTATTTCTATCANTTGGTGGCTGAACCATAACATCCTGTAGGTTGATGTAGATGCTTATTCTCTTTAAATAATTATTCTTTTATGTTTATTCATATACACTTAAGTTGTTTGATGTTCGTGTTCCTTTTATTAACTGCTATACAACCTTGGCACTAACCATATTAACTTTTTGTCGAGCTTGCTACAAGATGTAGTTTATTTTAACATGAGATTTCTTAATCATTGCATTACTTAGCCATAACATCACAAGTATAACTGTTTGCCGCTAGAAATCCCGTTGCTATGCACGGGTACTCGTCTATTACTTTATTATAACAAAAAATAATTGAAATTGTGGTCCATTAAAAGTACACCATTATTGTAGGACAGACCATGTTAAGATGAGAGGCACTTTATTTTGCATACTCTAATTTTAGTACATACCAAGGGACAAATCTCCACCATCCATCTAGTTTAATCTTGTGGTGGAGATTAACCTAAGATTAAATGGGAAACATAAGTCCATGTTTTTCCCCCTTTTTATTTGTCTTTTTTATAATTCATTTTTTTCTTTCTTTTTTTTTTCTACCTTTTATTTTTCACGCTTAATCATTTTTTATTTATTTTTTATTATTATTTTTTTTCACGCTTAATCTTTTTTATTTCTTTCTTTTTTTTTTCTTTTTTCTTTTGTCTTTTTAGACGTTTTTTTTTCTTTCTTTTTTTTTTAATCTATGTTTTTTTTCCTAATAAACGTTTTTTTCGCTTTCATACATTTTCGTCTGTTTTAATACGTTTTCGTCCGTTTTCATACGTTTTTGTCTGTTTTCGCCCGTTTTCATACGTTTTCGCCCGTTTTCTTACGTTTTCGCACGTTTTCATACGTTTTTGTCCGCTTTCATACATTTTC